>DWQL01000534.1:0-14694 GCA_018231265.1 Noctuana haematospila | reverse complement strand
TTAGGTAAACGTAAGCCACGAAAACGTAGGGTTTTTCGAGTAGTAGTTTAAGGATTTAGTTCCTAAAAACTGACACTGGATGGCAGCACTAGTCACTGACAATGAGCAAAACCGTAAAGACAACCGCAACAGCGATGGATGTTTTCTCATACGAATACTTACAACTTTTCACTAACACGAGTCTAATTAAATAGATATTATTATAAATTGCGCCTATAATAAAATACTATGACGCTATTGTAAACATCCTCATGAGGTGACGAACGCAGTGTAACATAGATTTCGAGTGTGAGATCGATAGGTACTAAATTATGAGTGTTTAAATTGGATATATCCGTTCGCGTGAACGTCGGGTCCCATTTAAAACTTATTTTTCTCTATAAAATCTAAATAATTGACCTATTTTTAACGTTACGATAAAAGTGAAGGTTCTAATCTCAAAAAGAGATAAAGATTTGTTAATGTAAAGTTCGTGTTTATAGATATTTTAAAGTGTAATGTCAAGGGTCGTAAAACACAGCGTGACCATTCCACCTAAAGGACGATCATATCTTAGAGAGTCATATGCGATTTTATTAAATAGTAATTATGTATTTTCATATAACGTAATAATATTATAAAGTATTTACCTAACAGTGTATAGGTAGTCTGCCACCTATAATAAATAAAACATGCTTAAACTCTGACAAAATGTTTGCGTACCGTAACCGTACGAAGTACCAGTCACGCAGTGATCGCTCGACTTTACAGCCACAAACTTCTAAAATTAAATATAAAATATATACTTTTTATTATTATATATATACTTGGTGCTGTGTGCTATCTGTTATATTTATATATTATTATAGACCAGTAAAGGAAAGAAGAAAAAGAAAAAACATCAATCAAGTTAGTTAGTTGGTTGGTTGGTTGGTTGAGTTGACTACAAACATTGTACAGTAGATCTGTCTAAATAGTCGATATACGAACAAATTTAATATCCAAATACTTTTTCCAGTGTTACCGAAATAAATTAAAAGTAAAGTAAAATTAAACATGTACGTACATCATAATATATATTATCATGATCATATCATATATACCTACAACGAAACCAGGTTCAGGTAAACGTTGTGCGTGTTGTGGTGTGTGTATTGACGTTTTCAATATAGAAACTTTATGTATTTGAATCGTATGCGGCCCTGAAAAGGGCCTTTTTTTTTAAAAAAGAAAAAAAAAATAGTGATCTATATGCAAAGGTTCACATAATAAGGTGAGAACACAACGCGTATAGACTCACTAACCGCCGAAACCGTAGAGGGTGCGACCTTGACGCTTCAGGGCGTACACGACGTCCATGGCGGTGACAGTCTTCCTCTTGGCGTGCTCGGTGTAAGTGACCGCGTCACGGATGACGTTCTCGAGGAACACCTTCAGCACACCTCGAGTCTCTTCATAGATCAGTCCGGAGATACGCTTTACGCCTCCTCTACGAGCCAAACGACGGATGGCAGGCTTTGTGATGCCCTGAATGTTATCACGAAGAACCTTCCTGTGTCGCTTCGCGCCACCTTTCCCCAAACCTTTTCCGCCCTTTCCACGACCGGTCATCTTGGTGCTTTAGATAGATAGGTATTCTCGTATTCTCGTTGTGAACTACTTGAACGTATCGTCGTATCGTGCGGATCGTACCGACGCGCAGAACGGAATGCCTAAAAATTATGCTCAGGCCACCGTTTATATACCCGCGGGTCGATTCGAGAAAGAGTAGAACATATAACGCGAGAACGAGATAGGGCGATAACGATGACGAGTGAATATTGTGAAGTGAATATTATTATTAATACAAACAATTTAAGTACATAATTATTATTATTGAGTCTTTATGTAACTAACTGTATGATGTATACCTAACCGTAGATACAATGACAATAATACAACTAAAACGAACACAATCGGGGAAGAAATCCCCAATTATATTGAACTAATAAAAATTGAACCCGCAATTCTTCACTCGCTTCCTTGAATTACATGCATGCGCGTATGCGTACACTATAACATAATATTACGATATGCCTGCAATAATATTATTATTATTATTACTATTAGTAGTTGTTTATTCAATCAGTAGTTTTTCATAGTGTGGCGAGTGCACGTGCACGTGCACGTGCACGTGGTGATATCGTTGGCACCGACTACTGGTGCCGTGCACCATAATAATTAATTGATCATTCAAGATTATATTACTTATATTATTATTATTATTTTGTATTATTGACGTTCATCGTTGTATGAAACATGGTATATCAGAATCGTGTGCGGCCCTGAAAAGGGCCTTTTTGTATAAACCAGTTGAAATTAAGAATAATAAATTTCAACAAGATGATGAGGAGGAGGAGACATTACGGAATGTCTAAGCGCGTTCGCCTCTGATACGGCGCGCCAGCTGAATGTCCTTGGGCATGATGGTGACACGTTTAGCGTGAATCGCGCAAAGGTTGGTGTCTTCGAAGAGGCCGACCAGATACGCCTCGCTGGCTTCTTGAAGCGCCATCACTGCGGAGCTCTGGAATCGCAGATCGGTCTTGAAGTCTTGAGCGATCTCACGAACGAGACGCTGGAAGGGCAGCTTGCGGATGAGGAGTTCAGTACTCTTCTGATAACGACGGATTTCACGAAGAGCGACGGTACCGGGTCTGTAACGATGCGGCTTCTTCACGCCTCCCGTGGCCGGTGCACTCTTGCGCGCAGCTTTAGTCGCCAGTTGCTTACGGGGCGCCTTCCCACCGGTGGATTTACGAGCAGTCTGCTTGGTACGAGCCATTGCGAATAATGTACAGTACAATAAATTGATGAATATCAAGAATCAATGAAACACCGCACACGTGCGCGCACGTTGAATGAGCGAAAATTTGTGTGGCGCTCGAAAATTTGTACGCGCTTTTTATAATCCGTAGTCCGATGCCTTCCGTCTCTCTCTCTCTCTCTCTCTCTCTCTCTCTCACACACACTCACCTCACTCACTCACTCATTCATTCATTCATTCATTCATTCAATCATCACACATACAATCATACTCACTCTGATGTAGTGTTTTTTTTTTTTTTTTTTTTTTTCCTCTACATTTATCCAATTTACAAACACTATACAAGGTTTAGGATATACTATACATCATTCGTTATACTTATTATTACAGTATCACTATAGTATAATAGCGTATTATATAATAATAATAATTTTATGTTTGAAATTATTTCTTTTATCGCACGCACGATTAATTTTTTTTTTTTTTTTTTTTTTATTTTTACTTTCTGGCACACGGAAAGACAGAAGGCAAGCTAACATACAAACTCAACTTCAGTGAGTGAGTGAGCGAGTCTCTTTTATTATTCCCAACAAAAAATATTATGTCTACGAAGAATGTGTATTACATATAGGTATATCGCGTAATATTGATAGATGATAGAGAATAATAGAGATCGATTAGAGATGAGAGTGTTAGATTTCAAGATTCGTTTGACATCAATAATAGAAACAATTTATGTTCGAATTATTTTGTGGCCCTGAAAAGGGCCTTTTGGTTTATCCCAATTGCATAATAATATGCGGGACGTCGGACGCTTCACTTGGAGCTGGTGTATTTAGTGACTGCCTTGGTGCCCTCACTTACGGCATGCTTGGCCAACTCCCCGGGAAGCAGGAGCCTCACGGAAGTCTGCACCTCCCTAGATGTGATGGTGGAGCGCTTGTTGTAGTGGGCGAGACGAGAGGCCTCGGCGGCGATACGTTCGAAGATATCGTTCACGAACGAGTTCATGATAGACATCGCCTTACTGGAAATACCGGTGTCGGGGTGCACCTGCTTGAGCACCTTGTAAATGTAAATGGCGTAACTCTCCTTCCTCTTGTGCTTCTTCTTCTTCTTGTCGGACTTAGAAATATTCTTCTGGGCCTTGCCGGACTTCTTCGCTGCCTTTCCGCTAGCCTTGGGCGGCATGGTGTAACGAAATTAATTAAAATATAGATAGATCCGAAAGGGAGATGATAACAAATTGAATATGACCTCGCGCTACGAGATCACGAACGAATGTGTTTGGAGGCGACGTTTCACGTAGGGTTTTATTAAGCGGCCGGTGATACATTAGCGGCAAGTACAACGAGGGCAGACACAATCTCGACCAATCAGCGTCTAGAACGAGTGGGAGGGGAGAGAGATGAAGGAGGGGGGGAGGGAAGCGAGAATTGTTCTGAACTATTATTATTAGTTTTTCCCTTGAATATTACGATGTTTTTAAAATGTGTGTAAAATAAAGTAAAAAAAAAAATTAATCGTAGTCGTATACAGCATAGCATAGTTCTTTATATTAATAATAAATTACGTTACGGTAATGCGTGTCAGTAAAAATTAATAAACTCTAAACGTATATATATATATATATATATATATATATATATATATACACACACATACTGTGGTATGTGTGATATAGAATATTACGTATTTCAATCAAAATTTGTAGATCGTTAAAAGTAACTGTGTGTGTCATTAAATTTCATTGTGTAGTAATTATGTAATGTAACGTGGATGTATTTATGTATAATATTATGTATTTATTGATTAAATTGTATATAATATGATAATGTATTTTAAACGTATTGTTTGACATCTCTCATCATAGAAACTGACTTAGTATGTTCGAATAATTTTGTGGCCCTGAAAAGGGCCTTTTGGTGATACAAATGTGCAAAGAGCGTGTGTGTCTCTAGAGCAAATTTGAAATCGAAATCGAAGAAGCCACTGATTTAGGCCTTCTTCTCGGTCTTCTTGGGCAACAGCACCGCCTGAATGTTGGGCAGTACACCGCCCTGCGCAATTGTTACACCGGAGAGCAGCTTGTTTAACTCTTCATCGTTTCGGATCGCCAACTGAAGATGTCTCGGTATGATCCTAGTCTTCTTGTTGTCACGCGCTGCGTTTCCTGCCAACTCTAGTACCTCAGCCGCCAGATATTCCATAACGGCAGCCAGATAAACCGGTGCACCGGCGCCGACGCGCTCCGCATAGTTACCCTTGCGGAGAAGTCTGTGAATACGACCCACGGGAAACTGAAGACCTGCACGATTTGAGCGAGACTTTGCCTTTCCCTTCACTTTACCACCTTTACCGCGACCAGACATAATGACAGATTGATTTAATTTAACGTAATAAAAAAAGAGATATATTCAAGCGTTCGCGTCCGCGTTCGAGTGATATTTAAAAAACCTTTAGGAAATTTCAAGCATTTATATACACGATCGACATCAGACAGCCGTGGGGTGGGGCGACGAGCAAGTCCGACCGGCTCGGCGGCGGCGGCGGCGGCGCAAAGCGAAGTAAGAAAGAGACCGATGCGCGAGGGAGACGGAGAGAGTCGTAAAAATTTGCTCATTGTTACACGACTATACTATTGTCTAATATGGTAAGGTGCAATAAAATTTTATGATTTAGCAAAATAAGTGAGCAAAACAAAAGACACAGAGGTAGGGGGTAGAGGGCAGGTGGGTGTGTGGATGGATAAGTCGGTAAGTTTTGTTCGGATTATGCAAACGAGCAATAATTAGTCATTGGAGAGATGTCATCGTAGACAAGACGTCGGGCGTCGGGCGTCGTCGTAATGCTGGTGGTGTGGTGTGGTGTGGTGTGCGGTGTGCGGTGTGCAATTGATTAATTGCTAGTAGTGAGTAGTGATGTAGGCTGTGTGTGTGCGTGTTAATTGCGAATTAAAGAAGAGGATGAGGAAGCGGCCGGCCGAGCCGTGCTTCAGGTGAGTTTTAACTTGTTTATTTATTTTTCTTTTAGATTGATTGAACTATGTAGTTTATTATGGTAGTAATAGTAGTAGTAGTAGTTGTAGTTGTACTCAGTACTATACCATACGGTAGTGGGTGTTATCGAGTGGTGTTTAGATAGAATATTATTATTATGTATGTATATAAATAGGTATAATTATTGACGTCGTCGCGTATAGAAACTCGTTAATGTGTTTCGAAATATTTGTTAGCCCTGAAAAGGGCTTTTTAATTTGCGTTCGGCACCGTTCCGTTTCGCCCTCCTCCGGGAGGAGAACGCGGTACGCGGTGCACCCCGCGGGGTCGGTGCGGCTTCGAGGTGCACACCGCACAATGCCGCTCCGATGACGAAGCCGTCGGTAGACATTACTTCTTCGCAGCGGCAGCTTTCTTCGCGACCGGCTTAGACTTCGGCGTCGCAGCGGCGGCCTTCTTCGGCTTGGGCGCTTTAGGTTTCTTGGTTGGCGGTTTGGCGGTCTTCTTTGCTTTCGGCGCGACGCTCTTGCCTTTCGCCGGGGAGGCGGCCTTCTTCGCAGCGGGCTTCTTCTTAGCGGCGGCGGCGGCTTTCTTCTCCTTGGGAGTGGAAGCAGATTTCGCCTTGGATGGTGAGGAAGCCGCCGCTTTCTTACCTGCCTTTGACACGGTGACTTTTTTCGGTTTCGCCGCGGCGGCACGACCGCCGGTAGCCTTTCCGGTTGCAGGTTTCTTCGCGGCGGCCGATTTAGATTCCAGCTTGAAAGAACCGGAAGCTCCCTTGCCCTTGGTCTGAATCAATGTTCCGGTTTCAACGGCGCTCTTCAAGTACTTTCTGATGAATGGCGCCATTTTCTCAGCGTCGACTTTGTACTGCGCCGCTATATACTTCTTGATCGCTTGAAGTGAAGACCCGCTGCGCTCCTTCAGTTCCTTGATGGCGGTGGTGACCATCTCTGAAGTCTTCGGATGAGTTGGCTTCGCTTTAGGTTTCTTGGCTCCGGCTGCCGCCTTCGGTTTTTTCGCAGGGGTCGCTGGAGCTGGGGTTTCGGCTGCTACTGCGTTGTCTGCCATTTTTCTTTCTTTCTTCTTTCTTCTTTCTTCTTCTTCTTATTCTTATTCTTATTGTTATTATTATTATTATTTCACTGCACCACCACTCTTTAGCATCCGCTCACTAGTTAGTTAGTATTTAGGTAAACGTAAGCCACGAAAACGTAGGGTTTTTCGAGTAGTAGTTTAAGGATTTAGTTCCTAAAAACTGACACTTACTTATTAATCCGTCCTATCTCGCTGCTCTCATGACAACGAATAGGGGCTACGGGCCTCGAGGTTACCCTCCTTACCCGGGACAGACTCGGGGGGACGACAGCCCCCCGGTGACGACTTCCCGCCGTTTGGCGGTGCTATGGCTTGTGCTTCGGTCGTCATCCGCCAACCGCGCAGCAGTCAGTTGTCCTCCTCGTCGCTAGACGAGGAGGACGAAACCAACCCTCTGAGCTCCCGCGGGAGCGGTCGACCCTCAGGTGGTCGAGCATGTAGGGGCGCGATCCCTCTGAGATGGGCGTGTGGTCCGTTGTCGGCACGATCGTACATACGACGCGCCGACAACGCCACAAACCTCTCCAGCGCATCAGCGCCGAGATCGCGCGCCACCAGGTACGAAGTTCGCCGGGGCAGCTAGTATATTATATTTATTGAGCTTATGTTGTGCGCTCGAATTGTTGGGTTCATTAGCTGTTGCCTCTATTCCTCGACACCATATTGCTTCATCAGGCGAACGTGTTAATTCTGTCGTCAAATTGACTTAATAATTATGTCTTCACTACCCACCTTTCATTTCACCACCCTCTACTGCTCCTAGATATATTGCAACCTCTTATATCCGAAGTAACTTAACTCTCCCAGTATTGAAGTAGTATTTTACAAAATATAAGCCCTATGATTGATCACAGCTGGACGTCAGACTTCAGATGTACGACAGAATTTCGCGTGTATTTTAAAAACAATGAATGAGTTTGTAATAAAAAGAACTCGTTAAAGGACAAACAACTTTCCAAAACTATTTGAGCTTAATTTAGAAAATCTACAATAGTAACTGTTTCTGCATCTCTATTCACATTTTGATTGGGCTGAAATAACAAAATATTCTGCGTTTGCACAAACATTTGATTCGATAAAGCTCGCGAGAAAAACCGGCCATTGTTTTGCGTCGGAATCATGTTTCGACGAAATTTTATATCTCTCTTTGATTTCATTTCATTTTGCATCCATTTACTGACTGCTTCCAAATCTCATTAGTACGAACTAGATATCAAATTCGAAAGATTTCAGTAAAAATTTCATATTTGGATGTAACGAATTACAGTTATCCATAAATCTCAGGGACATGTCAGTTTAGACGAAGACTCGCAGAATGAAATGAAATTTCTCGGTGAGTTTCGTATCATTTTACATGTCTCCTTCTACATCAATATGGTTTTATGGAGATAGGTACAAGTCTTCTAGCTTCAAACGTGTGTCGGGAGGCAATTTCCCAACGTTAATTATGTGGCTGATGAAGATTACTAAACCCGGTGGCCCACCTAATACATTTAGCCCGTGTCACAAGTTCACACAGCCTCACCTTAGATTTAAGTGTTAAGTCTCGCCATAAATAAAATGTTTGAGGTGAAAGTAGCTACGTACCTACATATATATTATGTATTCACGAAGACAGTATCAGTAAGATCTACACAAATATTAGGTATATCTATGCGCTGCTTTTAAAAAATATTTTTAAGACGAGTATTTAAATTATTTTTAAACTTTTTATCCCCTATTTTTATAATAAAATGCAACTCATGTTTACGTAAGTCAACAAAATTTTATTATCTTTAAAAAAAGTTTCTTTCATATTACTGTATCAACTAATGTATTTAAATATTTTAAATTAGACAGAAAGTTGTGATCAAATGTTAAACAATATGACTTTCATTATGCAAATCATTAGACATTAGGATTCCTTGAGTATTTAAGTATGATAAAATAAACAATTTCATTTATTAATAAGTTTATTAACCGTCTCATTTACGTAATCTGATTAACCTTCACCTTCCACCTACTGGTTCCGCACTGGGAGTATCAAGTACAGATTATCACGAAAAGGTAATTTAATAATTATGCTTATAAGATACCTGTGTATATTTTCATGTCGACAATTTGCGTATATTTCTTGACAACCTATTTAGAAATGAAAAATTAAATTGCGGTGGTAATTGCTGACTTTCGTTATCTAACGTTACATAAATATGCTTTTTAGTTTCTTTCTTTACTTGTTTTTTTTTGTCGTAATTGAGTAGTAAACGAGAATATAGGCTATAGAATATAGGAGAATACAGCTTGCAGTTGTTAAGCGGTCATTGCAATCCCACCCACTTCCAAATTCAAATAGATGAAATGCCCTATCTGAGGTTGCATGTAAGTCCGTTGTCACTAACGAAGACTGAGATGGCAAAAAAGACTGTGTCTCCTGCATCCAAATGGGGTATAGCCATAGCCTGGTTGAGTTAGATCAAATACCAAGCTTTCTCATCACTCATTCATTAACTAATCTTTTATTTATTTGTTCAGTAATGTGGTTTTACATAAGTCTTGTCTTACTTAAGAAATGTCAGTGCGCTTACTCTGCCAATTCTGGCATATAAATTAATTTGGGTGAAATTATTTAGTACCCTACTTAATGTAAGTAACGCGTTACCGGTTACAGTAATCGAAATGTTGGGAAGCAGTAACAATTTTTCTACCGAGAGAGAAAGATTTTTTTTTATCTTACCTCTATACCTTTTTATTAGGCCTCTTCATAATAATAATGAATATAAATCTATCTCTACAGCAATACGCCGGGTCAATTTCCCACAAAGAACTGCACTGTGCTGTGCATACTAAGGATTTTAATCCAGAGAACGAATGTGGTCATAAATAATGGTGCTTTTAGTGCGGTATGACATTAGGGTGGGTAGTTTAAATTAATAAACACATTAGAGAGAGTATGGCAACGAAGTCTGCTTTATGCTACTGCTTCATTACCAAGCGAATATACGTGAGGATTTTAATAGGTGGGAGCACTTTCTGCCCGGAGTTTAAAAGTTCTATGCTACAGTAGGAAATTGCTCTTTATACTGAATGTATATACTCGTAAGTAGACAGATTTTATTAATGTACAAAGCAAAAAAACCTTAGCATCTGGGTTAATAACATGACTATTAGTATAAGCATAGAATAAGTACGCACTGTACTGTTAGTCTTTGAGTATAAGAATGATTGTTTGTCATTAGAAAATTGTGAACGTGCATCAGTTCAATGATCTATTTTTTATTATAATCGAGCGATCTTCTCCGTTTTACACCTCTATTAATTAAATTAAATACAGACAGAAAGAGAGATAGCACATAGTTATACATTGAAAGTTAGACTATACTGAACTCTAACAAATATTGCCACTATTAATACTACTATTAGACTATGATAGTTAGTTGTAATTTTGTTTATGGGCTTTTGCAAAGCCTCGATTAGATGACACCGTCGCTTTGAGATCATGTTACAACACATCTACGTAAAATCTATTCGCTTAACAATACCGAATTCGCTGAAAGTAGAGGACGCGACTTGTGACATACGGCTATAGTATGGAATATGAACGAATTTCATCTCGCATTGTTTGCCAAGTTCACTGCAAAGTATGTTACACTAATGAAAACTAAAACATACATTAAATATGATTCGGCCATTGTTGCCTCACGGTATGATGTTTGTCGCCTAGTTTTAGCACACTACACACTATTGTTTTAAGCGAATTCAGAGTATGAGAACAGTTGTTTGAGAAACCAGCGCATCCGAAATGTTTGCTCTACATTGTGTTGAGTGTTTTAATATGCCTAAAAAGATTCAAGTTTATCAACGAAACTTGTATACTCACTATACTATAAATAATTGAAGAAATAAGTCAGTATATTCAACTCAAAATGTTTTGGGGACAGTGCGTAAAGTATGCCAGTTTTATATTTCAAGATCTACACAGAAATCCAAACTTAACTTGCGATATGGGCCCTCTCATTATCAATTATCATTAAAAAAACCACCAAAGCATTGGAGCAGTATGGTGGAGTACCTATATCCAGGTCTTCCCTGGTTGTGGGGAGAGACCTATGTCCAGCATTGGGCCATTAACAAGTATTACTGGCAACTCAAAAACATTAAAAAAATATTTTCTACTCACCATTTGGACACGTGAAGATGTTGCCCTGAAAACAGAAATGTTATATTAGAAATAAATTTGTGCAAATGATAATTGTTAAAAATAGTTAGTTTTTCGACAATAACGATACTGATCGCCAACCTAACGTAAATAGTTTATTCGATTCATGTCCAGCAGTGGAAGTACAAAGGCTGACGGATAGATGGATTATGTTATACGAGCGTAAATAAATTCCACAGTAAAAATACGTTAAGTATTATTATTGCACAAATTCAAATTCAAAATTATTTATTCATCATAAGTACACGTATACACTGGATGAACGTCAAACAATACGGTACATCGGCTTTAGGTTCCCTTTTGGCTAAGGTAGGCCGGGAGAAAAAAGCCGGCGGAAAGAAACACTCGGCACTCCTTTAAAATGCTGTTCTTCTGTTAGCTGTTTATCTGTGTTTAGCTGTGTTATCGTGTAGATTCTGGTAGTATAAAAACAAAGTACAAACAATACAAAAACAATCAAATTTTTTATATATAAACCAATAATTCAATAAACAATATTAATATTTTCCAAAACAACAACGCTTGTAGCAGGTTGGCACACTGGGGAAAGCGGGCGCGAGGACACCCGCCACCCGTGACCATTCAACCAATGCGAGCCGTACAATTGATAAATTGATCGAATTGTTTCGCCAATTTATCCAATATGGTACCTGCTTATGAAAGTTAGCGATATACAAAATACTGTTTTGGATAATTATATGCGTAATAACCCATTTTCTTCATACGAATAGATATCGATAAGGAAACATTTAGGAATTGTAAATTTCTGGCATAAAGATACTAATAAAAAGCCTGTAAAAGTCCATAACGAATGCCTTTCGAAGGTAGACTAATAACAGACAAATTTTATCAAAGGCTGATGATCAAAAAAAATAAGTGAATACTTTTATAAGTTTCCCTGTAAATTCGGCGAGAATTCAACTGCCACGTTAATCTGTAAACAAAACAATAGGTGTTGCTAAGGATTTAGTAATAACATTTGAATTTGATCACATACGTCATGTTGATGTTTGCATGTCGGCTACTGACAACAAAGCAATACGTCAGCTTTTACCAAATCAAACAGTAGGTACGTTGTTGAAACACACTGTCCGTTTGAACGCAGGTTTGTCTAACCAGTTGCTGAATAACTATTTGCATTGGCACGTAGATGAAAGTTGTTTGGATTTCGATTGGATCTTTGTTCTTTAATCTGCTTAATAGGATCCAAGTGTCTATGCTATCAAGTTAAAGCTATACTGTATAGTTAATAATTTGTGATTATACACTTGATTTTAAAGGAGTGCCGAGAGTTTTTTCCTTCGCATTTTTCTCCCGGCCTACCTTAGCCTAAAGGCGATGTGCCATATTATTTAATGTTAATAGAGTGTATACAAATACCTAATGACGAATTTTTAAAATTTTATGTCCAGTGAGCTAGCGAATAGGTTCAACTATTTGACTGGAAAACAATACCTAAATCGCAGGAAATGCATGGGCGTTTCTTGATTAATCCAATATTTTTCATAAATTATCGATATTTAACACTAACAATACATTCGTTATTTTTATGTACCAACCAAAATACTCACTACAAATGCTGTATACCTATGGCAGATCGTTTGCCAGGTCAGCCTGTAAGAATATAAGGGTTTCTTAAGATACAATTTCCTTTAAGAACAATGCAGTTAACAGTAACACGTGGTATTGGTTACGGTTACTTGGATTTCGTTTGTGTATGTAAGATTATTAAGAATGGATATCAATTTTTAATAGATGTTATTGTTCTTTGTTGCAGTTACAAATCAAAATTGTTTGTTCTTTTCAAACGAGATTGACACGGTTAGTGAGAAAGGCATATCAATGGAGAATATATGCGTAACTCGTCCTTATAAAGTAACAATAGCTGACGTATGTTACTATGGATAATTATTATTTGCAAAAATTACCTACGTTTAGTCAAATACAAAGCACTTGTAAGATACTTATTAATATGTAGGTACATCTAAGAAAACATGGACAGTGATATTGACCATAAAAGTGACATATCTTTAAAATATTGAGTTATAAAGTAAGGTCAGTTCTAGACGAAAATGAAGCTTCCAAGTTATACCCATTTTAAGATATATGGACATACGCCACAACGTAGTATTAAATTTTTCATTACAAAATATAAAAGGCAACCAAGGATGCAACGAGAGCAAAGTTCTTAGAGTACAATGTTCATTATTCTCCATACTTTCTCTAGTTTTAAAGAAATGTTAGGTTAAAAAAATTAAATAAAGAAATAAAACGGTACAAGCGATAAACAAATAAAATATATCTTACTTCAGATAAAGTCGTTTCATTCCAAAACGCAATCCCGACTAGACCCTTGTACGGGGGCTTATTCTTAACATTACATTGTAGGCGGCTTACCTCAGAGTATGTGGGTGCGGCGAGAAACAGGAGCGCGACGACACTCAGTGTCGCCCGACACCTTATCAACATCGTAAATCTGCGAAACGAAACATAATATTTTAGTTTTCCTCAAGACGGAAGCCTACATTGTGCGGGTAATAAGGCTATCAATGTTTTTATCTCTATATTGTTACACAAGCCGTTGGCGAAAGATACAGCTACCCATCGACTGCTGAATGACACTCTGCGGAGAAAGTATCCGCTTTAAGTCACTGTTCCCAACGTTATCTTTGTATTAGAAGCTTCTTCATGAATTTTAGAATTTAGCCTTCAGTTTATCGTGATATAGTACCTACTTCATGGAACATTTATTTCTTTGTCAGAGTTATTTAATAAGCTCTAATATATAAACAAATGATGTACGGTTATTTTTGCGTCGCGAAGTTATTTTTACACATTGTATTTTCAGTATGAGAATACCTCAGCAGAATTATTATTCGGCGGCGAATAGATTTCACACTGCCGTATCGAGTTATTTTATTTTCACGTTTGATGTTATTTACGAACAGATGATGCAATTTGTTTGTTGAATAAAATCAATGGATTTTTGGCGTACGTCGATTGAATTTACGTGTATGTGTGAGAAATGCCTGTTGTAATTAAAAAAAAAGCGCAAAAACAGTAATACTAATTGATATTACAATATAATTATTTTTGTTTTATTTGCCTGACAATTCACTTCATTTATTATACTATTGTGTATTGTGTATCTATTTCATGTTCATCTTATGTATTAATTTTTGCACTAATTTCTATTAAGAAGTTTATTATACAAAAGGCTCATGTTCGATTTTCAGCTGAGCAGTAATTTTTAGTAGTCATTTTCACAGCCTTATGCCACATTACACAAGAGAGTTTAGTCCTTTGAGCCGCCTGCCCGAAACACCGTCATTTTTATTATGTTTAACATAAATCACGCAACACATTACATTGAATTTATTTGGCTTAATAAGATCAGACAGTTAAATCGTTTTGCCAAATTTGTTCCTTCGAGGGACAATATATCTCTTGCGAGATTGCGTGGTGCTTTCATAAAACAACGAAGTAAATTTCGGGGCGTTTCGCAGTCACGTGCGATACTTATAGGTGTTTAGAGCCAAATTCATTTAAAGCTCAAACTAAGTCGAGGTGAAGTGAAACGACGGCGGTGCTAAAATTTTAATGGTTTTCTGCCATGG
>DWQL01000533.1:0-14702 GCA_018231265.1 Noctuana haematospila | reverse complement strand
ATGAAAGTATAAATAATTTACTTACTCTTTACTGTAATGATAGCTAAAAAATATAGTACCGATAATATGCTATTTAGCATCTGTTACTTAAGTAATTAAAAGCATAGTTATCTTTTAATTGAACTGTTTTTCCTACTAAATTCTGAATTAGTTTCCAAAGCAAAATCCAGATGAATTGTAGAATGAAATCTGTCAAAACATCAAAATATGGTTTCGTATT
Organism: Noctuana haematospila; assembly: GCA_018231265.1. Taxonomy (NCBI): domain Eukaryota; kingdom Metazoa; phylum Arthropoda; class Insecta; order Lepidoptera; family Hesperiidae; genus Noctuana; species Noctuana haematospila. Next base: position 14,482 of record DWQL01000533.1, on the reverse strand, counting down.
TGGAGAATCTTAAAAGTCTTAAAGTGTCTTTTATATATTCTGTATTCCTACATAAATAAAAAAAAGCCAAGTAAAATAAAAGATGGTGCATATAAAATACTTCGGCATATTTTAAGTATTTCAATGGAAATTCAAATTAAGAAAGCTCTTATTACAAAAATACCTGATATTAATAGGATGCTGGACGGGCTTCTCCCAATCAGTGTACTCATTGATGATGGTGGCGAGGATTTCTGATAAATGGTAGCTGTAGGTGTTCCTGACAAAGGACTTGAGGATCTTTGAGCGCCTGTCAGCTTCGATACCGTATTGGACGTCGTCACCACTGAAGGCAAAGTAGGCCTCTGCTTTGGTCACGCCTAACATAAGGTCGTATCTAGAGAAAAGAAAGGAGCTGTAAGACAATAATTTGTTATAAAACAATTTAAGACTTCAAAGAGAAAAGTACTTATAAAGTACTTTGTTATACTTAAGGACGTTTGACCGAGATACCTTGGTTATTCTAAGACTTATGATAAAAATACGTTACGTAAAATCCAACGTAAGTTACAAAAGAACCAATCTATTTTATCTCGGAAATTTTCATGAATTTCTTCTACGAAACGATTTTGTATTAATGAAGGCGATATTGGGTTTGCTTTTTATGGCTCTATAACAATGAGCTGGTATGATTTAGAAATTTTTGTATTTTTATTAAATAGGCGATCATTTTATATGTATTGTATGAAATCAAAATAACAGACCACAAGAAGACAGAACATCAGATTACATGAGATAATTAGATTGAATTTTATAGGTGGTAGCTTACAAAGTTCTTGCGGGGAGGTACCTTATGGGCTATGAGGGCATAACCTCATAACCTACTTCTGATTCGGTTGGGACGGGTTGCTGCCGGACACACTATATTTGAGGCGACCATCTTAGTCCTCATGTGCACCAACGCCTTCGCGTATGATCTCAGATAGGACTTCTCTCCTAGTTGAGGTGACGTGGATGTCTATGGGTTGCAGTGACTACTTAACATCAGGTGGCTTGCATGTTCCTTTGCTACTCATAAATAATAAAAAATTTAAAATAATCACAGTTGACTGCAATACATACTTGGTAAGCTGCGCAACTGCGCTTTTCCGCATCAGCACAGCATTGATCACGTTGACCGCTGTAGACTTTCCCGGCACTGGTCGTGCCACTTGACCCCAGTCGAATCCAGTGTCTGGATTGATGAGGAGATCTCCTGTATCTGTGGAGAAAGATTAATTTAGAAGCTTTGCAAGCTGTGCATGTAGAGATTTTGCAGTTTTAGCTTGTAGATTTTACATCCATTTGTTGGTACTATATACTGAAGACTTGCTATCGATTGCGAGGGGATTCAACACAAAAATCCACTAATCAAATCTATTTTCAAATGTCTAAGGAGTTTTCGAAAGTATGTTTATTTTATTTCATCATTATGATTGTTAAAAAATTCCAAAGATGTAAAAACTTTCAGAACTCAGATTTCGGAATATCATTTAGCAAAACACGTTTTATCTGACCTTCATACCGTATAATTGCGTGAACAATCGAAGAATGTTGAACTCACTTATTTATTCTGTCTTGATATTTGATCTTGGGTTAGCCACACAGTGTTAAGTAAATAGTAATCACGATTATTTTCTTTTGTTCGGTTAAAATAATAGTTTGAAAGACAGAAGTGTTGATCATCTGATCTTCATCGGTATTTTGTCCTTGACAAAGCCATATTATCGTATGAGACTAAAGTCAAATACCTACTGATTTCTCTTTTGTTTTATTCCTTATACCTATTTAACTTTAAGGAAAGCTTCACTAGATAATTGTTTTTTACATTTAACTGTTATACAACTCCAGCGCCGTGCCATCATCGAACGTATTTTTAGAAGACATCCTAAGAATGCCAATTTTTCAAGTATTTGTACTAAACGTCTCTTATTTGAACTGAAACTTTTTTAAACTTTAATTCCTTTATCACACTATGTTTACTGAAGCATAACAACCGTCTTTAAAATTTGTGAACATTATATTTTCGGGACAGTAACCAATTTATAACCATCTCGCAATTACAAAGGTAATATCGTCGCAAATAGGGATCACGATCACACGCATAACCCGACATCACAGGGGATGCCTTTCTTGGAAATTTCCAGAACATTTTGCTCATTCCTGACATACTCTGTGAGCGTCACGGTTAAATAATGCGGTCGCTACAACTGATTATGGCCCATCACAGTCTCGCCAACTTAGCGTACATCGCACAGGCACTCAGAAGAATGGACTACGTAAGCCTGTACCACTATTCACTGCAAAAGATTTAAAAAACACGATAATAATGAAATTCTTGGCAATTTCAGCATTGAAAGTAATATTGATGAAGCAATAGTGATTGCTGTAGAGTACAACACCAATTTCATTGTTTTTATTGACTGCAGAAAGATAGATTTTACTTGCTTGGTTTTTGAAACAATAGCAACTTCTTTAAGACGTCCATCCATCAGTCTTAACACGCCCATTGCTGGACATAAGACTACTACAACTACAAGTTAGCCTACTTAAAGAAAATCTAAACTTATTAATTACTATTCTTTAATGAGAAAGCATTATTTCACTTTTTATTCGGGAAAATCTATAAATACTGTTCCTACGTTATACGTCTAGAATGCCATTTAAGTTTTGTACCTACATGAGATTTTGCAATATAATTGTTGAAATTTAAATGCACCAGCATCATATTATACAAAAATTCTTTTGCCTTCCTTCACTTCGTCTTCAGGAATCATGGAAAAACGAAAATCATTTCTCTCATCTTACTGTCGAAATCTTTTTATTCAACGTGGAAAAATAATCTCGAACTAGCTATTCATTCTTCGGTAAAACAAGTCCCTAAAACTTTCATCGCAAAAGCAATTGTCTTTGTCGCCGTAAAAAGGGGGCGGTATCAAAAGGATTCCTTGTTGAACAACGAACATAACTGATGTAACTGACAACGTTGTCAGTAAGGCGAGATGAGGAAACTTTGCAAGGCGATTTAATAACGGAACTCTTACGTTAGGTGATTGAAGAACTATGAACACGAAGAACTAAGTTGTAGAATGGTTTTACTCTGTTATTTATGTAATAAAAATTTAACTAGCAATGAAAACGTATCATAATTTAAATTCTTGAATTATTGTCAGCATAATCACAAATAATGTTACTGTTATTGGCCTACCTTAGCCAAAAGGGCGCCTAAAGCCGATGTACCGAATTATTTGACGTTCATCCAGTGTATACTTACTTGTACCTTATGATTAATAAAAAAATTTCAATTTGAATTTGAATTTATCATGTATTAAGTCAAAATTTACAGAACGATTGATGAAACAAAACATTGCCAAAATTGCGTGTGAGGTAAGAGAGACAATGGCGTAAAGTGTTAATATATATTTGGGGCTACAATTTATATTTGGGACTACTATGTCTTCGATACCTACTCGTAAAATACCTATAGGTAGGTACATAATATTTAATTTAAAACGCTCCTTATTCTATTTAACTTCTAAAGGGTTTAACCGGTAAGTTTTTCAGTAAAGTGCTTATATTAATAGACAAATGTTTTTACACAGGTCTTAAAAATTGCCAGAGCCAACACTTCAATAAGTAGGTACCTACTTACTCGTACTTTTCATTCTTTGAAATGAGTTTTTTTTCCTCTAAAATTAAGTTGTGTATAAAATAAAGGCGTAAAGTATTTAAATAAGCATTTTACGTACGAACAGAAACAAAAACACGTCAAAGAGGGGGAAAAGCAAAACAGTGAACGACACAGACGACTAGCGGATGCGGCTGAAGAAGCCATAAAATAAACATCAAACGTGAACGGTGTTTTGTCACGTGAAGCTGGTGCTGATTTTAATTTGCATTTTGATTAAACACATGCGCCGGCCGGGAAGCGTCTAGCCGCCGTCAGCTAGCGAGAAGTTCGTTTCAGATAGAAAAACCTATGTTGATACTTGATACTGCCTGGGGTCTTATTCACTATGATTTTAAAAACACGTAACGCGGCCCGCGTGGACTTTTTAATTCCACGCAGAATGACGTACATTCCACGCATAATTCCACGATTGGGGCGTCACACGTAGTGTATATATTATTATTTATATCTATTATTATACTTTTGTTGACGCGTTTCGAACCCATATTTACGCTTTAAGCGCGTTATGAAATCACGTTTTTGATAAGGACTGTCGTATGTCATAGTGAAAATAAGGCTTTCAAATTTACTTATCATAAATCAATCAAACCGGGATTGTGAGATTTGTCATCTTCATCAACCCCTTGCTGTCCCAATGCTGGGCACGGGTCTCACATAGTCTCACAAGTCTCAGATATATGAAAGGTTTTGTCATAAACTACCACGCTAGCTAAATTTGGGTTCGTGGACTTCACATGATTGTTAAGAACATTATGGAAAACTGAAGAGCAAGTAATAAATTAATTTATAATAAGCAAATAATATTAAATAATTATTAGAAGTGCGTGCGGGATTGAACCCGGATTCACTGGAACAGTCATTTATTAGCTCAAGCGCTAAGCTATCACTACTCAGATTTAAATTTGAAGTACGATAAAGTGATACTTCACAAAGAGCAGGGAATCTTCAAGAAGAAAATAACTTGTACGATTAAACTTGCATCTATTTAACGAAACAAAAACACATCAGAGACGAGGAAGCAAAACAGTGAAGGAACGTCGGGTGGCGGATGCGGCTGAAGGAACTATAAAATACACATCAAGCGAACGATGTTTTGTCACGTGACGATGTCGATGGTGCCGATTTTAATTTGCATTTTGATCAAACAGAAGCGTCGGGCACGAACCGCACGAGGCGTAAGAAATTGGTTGTAGAGTAGATAGATAGCTCATGACATATTATGCCTTTGAATTCTATGGAATAATTTATAGTAAGAGTTACAAGAGATAATGAATGAATAAATGCAGAAAAAGTTCTCTTGCGAAGTCAGCAATATCTGCTACTCCCCTAGTATTGCCCATGTTCATATGAGGCGGTCATCACTTGCCATCAGGTGACCGTGACCCGTGCGTTGGAGGGCACGTTCAGCCCTTGGTCTCGGCTGTTATTGACAGATAAGAGTTTAACCTGGTCGGAGGCCTTTTGGAAGTTTGACAACATTAAACACGGGTTAGCCACAACGCGTATTTTGACTTGATAATCCGACAAATTAACCAGAACAAAATATTTTATTTTTAAACTCCAAATACAGTCCCTAATTCTCACCCTATTCGGTTACTGAAACCTGCATTAATTTTGTTTTTTAATTTAAAAGTTATGTTGTTAAAAGCCCCCCAAACTGACAGTTAAGAAGATTACCATAAAAATTTACAATCAACCAAAAGTTACACCTCCAACCACATTTTCGCATCTGCACCTGCTGTGAAAGAAAACACGTTTCTTCAATTTTGATTAATTAAAGCGCCAAATTATAGACAAGGGGAGGTAAGGAGTGTCAAACGCCTCAGCACTTCCGAGAAGTTGTTGATTACTTTGTGGCGCTGTCTTTCCTGTTTCAAGGTTTAATTTGTCAATGCGTCTGTTAAAAAAGATACCTACCAACTGAAGCTTTACCACCATTTATAATTCAATACTTATTAGGTATAATCGTTTCAGTTTATTGGCCAATATCTGGCAATATCAAAACACTCCTCACAGTCAAGGAGTTCGACAAAGATAATAGGTAGGTACTTGACTATTCTTTCTTTTAATAAATGATTTACAGATATTTTTTTATCTATTTCACTATTACAGTAAGTGTGCAATGTTAGTTTAACTTGCCATTAGGCGACGCCATTCAATCTATCTTTTTAATCCTATCTAGGTCCTATATGATTTATCGTAGGCATCAGCTCATTATTATTATGTATGCCCCTAGTAGGTACGAGTAGCAATTTCCAAAAATATAAAAAGTTATATTTTTTTAAACTACATTCTACTATAAACTACAATTTTAATTCTACTATTAGTTTGACCTAGTTAAGCACTAGGACATTTTATAAAGGAAATGCAATACAATCGTTGCAGGTAAAACCTAATTGGTCAGAACGTAATACTTCGAGCGGGAGTACAATAGCATGTTTCTTCGTTGCGCATTTGTTGCTTTCACTGTGCGGAAGGCGCTCTTATTGTAGCGGCTTCATCTGCAGACCTGTGGGACATGAGTAGTTCCTTTTGTCGTAGTAGAGTAGTAGACATTTTTTTGTGTAACGAATTTAATAAAGATAAAATCTATGTAATTTTTTTAAATTCATTTAAACAAAATATTATGGTACATATAAATTAACAACAATCTGCCAAACTGCTGCGAATTTATTTATTTATTTATTTATACTTTTCAACACTTACTGCATTCACTAATAACCGACTTTAGGGCAATGAGTAGGTATAATAATATGATAATAATCAATGAAGGCTAGGCGGTACCAAAAATAATAGAAAACTTCTTAAATGTACGTGCTATACGAAATATGGTGTATAACATATTAAAATGACTTTATACATATAGTAAAAAAATATCATAATACTTCGTGAACTGTATTTTTAGATATTGATACAAAACATTTTATAACGGATGACGCGCTAACCCTTATAAGTCCCAAAACATATACAAGTCAGTACATTTCAATTACCTTCCCCACATCCCCAAAAAGGCTTTAATTGTGTGTAGGGTCCATTGCAATATTTTATTAAACTTTCAGCAATCCATGGGGTATTTAGCCTTTTGTTCGAGCGCCCCTTTCTCATATTGTATCGCATGAGTGGCTTCATGTTTGCTCAATCTAATTGCTATTCAGTCACGGCAGGCATTCATTGGAACGAAATCATACAGCGAATGAAAATTCTGTATGCATTTGTTAGCGAACGTTGATCATTTACCTGGCGCAGTATTTTTAAGTACTCTCGAAAGAGAAGCGATGTTGATGACAATGGTTGTGCATAAAACTGAATTGCCTATTGTATGTGTATTAAAAACGAGAGTGGTTTGTATAACAAACTATAGCGTTCATTGCTTTCATTTTCGACGAAACTTATTTAAGCTCCAATATGTCAAAATATTATTATGCAAAAAACTGTATGTTACGCAAATTGGAGTTGTAGCTACGAATTTTAGTAATAAATAAAATAAAAAAAAAGTCTTTTATTTATTGCAATAGATTTAGGTACATAAATCTTTTGCAAGAAATAAAAGGCTTTTTTGTTTTGATTCCGTTTGTCAATTTTAAAATTAATAAGTTATAATTTAATCTTCTTGACATGATTTCTTCTGCGCATAATTAGTATATCGAGCAATTCACACAATATCTTTATAGATTGTAGCTGTCGTGTATTGTTATTATCAGTAAGTATAAAATGTTAAATGTTCGATCAACATAAATTTTTGTCTAATGGGTTAGTTTTTTTATCTGCAAGAATCCTCACGTAGGTAAAGGTCTCCTCCAAAAATAGCCATTTGTCCCTATCGGTTGCTGTTTGTAACTTACGAATATAAAAGGATCTTATTGCCGAGGGTTGAATAAATACCTGCATTGAATTTATACACATTGATGTAACTTTTATGCACTTGATCCAAGATTTCAACCTTCTCAGGAATCTGCGGAGTGCTGGAGATTACGCTATCATATTTAACTTACCAGCGCCTATTCAATTCTGTTCCGTTCCATTTTCCATTTACTGGTTCCGCGTTATCTTTATCCAGCCGTAACACAGTTTAATTTAATATGCCGATAGGAAGTAGGTTAAATACAATGTTGAGCGTGCTTGTGTCTTGGGAACAGGGTTGGTTTGGGCTACAGAGTGTGTTTGTTAAGAACATAGTGCCTCCCGTCGTCCCTGGGCTTTAGAAATTCTGTTAAGCGAAATTGTTAACGTACCTACCTAATAAAGGTGAATGATGAATAAGTAAGAATATAGAAGGATTAAACGATTATAAGTTAAGAATATAGCAAGTTTAAGTGAATCCTGCTAGCAGTGTGGATTGTAAGCGTTTTCATAGATTAAGCCATCTCGGGCGATCGATACTTGGATGGGTGACCGCTAGTGGTAAGTTCATACACGCGTCTCAGCTTCTAAGGACATGATCGACTCCTCTGGTGTTGTTCATAAGTGATAGGATAACAATGAATAATACAACACATTCAATAATTTGTATACGTAAATACATAAGTGAAATATGACAAACTTTTTAAATGTCTCTGTAATTTCTTGTCAGGTGGGATCATAAATGCTTTTTTTAATTCTTTAAAGTTCGACGAACTCTGTTAGTATCTAAATATCAAGTAGGTATACAACACACAAAACACAACAAAGTCAACCCCTTATATTTGATCTGTTTAATTGGTTCCTCTTCCCTCATTCGGTTAATGAATAAGGAATGGCACGGCGTGTATAATGCACAAGTAATCACGTGGAGTTGTTAGCGTAAACAAAGTATATGGTAATTGGAAACATGTTGACACTGACTACACTGACGTTTTGACTCGAGTGTTCTCTTCGTCTCATATTATTGCGCCTTTGTGATGTCAATAAATAAATAGTATTTACACTCACAGCCCCACACTAGCATTCCCTGTGTCGTGGTTGCCATGGACACACACAAAGACTGTTACACAAACACACAGACCAGGAAACCACATCTTTTTAGAAACATTTAAATTTCTGCCCGTCGGGAATCGAACCCAGGACCCTTCGAATGGCGGACCGACTTGTAACCACTACACGACGGGTCGTCAACTTCGTAGTGCACGTAGATCGAAATGGTTCCACTAATTATAATGCTTTGGGAAAATTGTAGATTTTTTATGAACTCTTTAAGCCTAGCAAATAGTCAGGCTGACCACCTGATGGTACGAGTAAGTGGTCACCGCCTTCCCTAAAACAAAGTATCTTTGGGAGCAGTTACTACGCCGTAACACAACCTTTATCCACTGCGGTCATATGTGATACTTGATCAGCTTCTTAGGTATTCAAGTTCTTAGTTATTCAACTACTACCTAAGTATATAGATCTGCCTGCCTTCTAACCTTTTTATGTCCCACTGCTGGGCACGAGTCTCTCCCCACAACACTACCAGTGGGGCAATACGCGCTTCTATAAATATAGATCTATCTATTCGTAATACCATACCAAAAAATAAATCTTAGCGCGAGACCTTATTGAGACCTAAACCCTAATCGTATTCGGCGCGAATAAGGTGGGCTTGGTATAACTGAGCCTAGATTAAGCCGGCTCAGCGCACTAGATCTGAGTTAGGCGGGCTCGAGCTAATAGTCGGGTGGCTATTAAGGCTTCAGTTGGAAGCTCGTGTAATATCGGTCCCATATAAGTTTTGTGGTTGTTTCAGGACGTTGTAACAAGGCCGTGCTATAGACTCCATTTAAAGTGAATATTTCATGAAAGGATACGTTAATTACAGTCCCATCAGCTTTTGGATAGTAGTAATAATAAATAAATAATCAAAATTAAATAACCCATTTAATAATTATAACTCGTGTTACGAAAAAAACCGACTGTAAACTTGTTGCGCACAGATGGATGCCGTTGTCAGAACTAGACCAAATTAAAATGGGACCAAACGGGAAGCATCAGTTTTAAATACTAAATAAATAAATAAAAAAAACAGTCGAATTGAGAAAATCCTCCTATTTTTTAAATCGGTTAAAAATAAATTAAATCTTTTGTTCGGACATTAGTAGATAAAGTACAAATATATAATTTATAACACCCTTGAAACTAGCCCATCAATAGAAACTATTCATTAAACCAGAACATTGCCAGCCCTCACATAATTCGGTACAAAGGCGGCTGTAGAATTTGAGGCAAGCTCAATTAGGGAGAGGGTTGATTATAGTTTCAAAGTGACATTTCTGTCCTTCGCCTTAAGATCCAATAAGTTTTCACTGTTACTGGCACTTTGATAGTGTCTCTATGAAACGAAGGCAAAAACAAATCACAACTTTAATTATAGGTTGATAATTATTTGCCATTGCAATTAATGTTTTATTTTTACTTTTCTTTTTATTACTCTCCTGTAATATTTGAGAAGTAGCAAACGACCATGGTGGTAACATGATATAGAGTGGTCATTGACCCCTTTACACGTCCGCAATCTATCGCAGAGAAGTAGTACTGAGATCTTATATCCGGTCCTAACACTAAGTAATGTAAGTACGTACACACCATAGCTAAAAACCATATAATTAAGCAACAATAGTTTTACAATAAGAATGGAAACCATGGCATAGGTAGATGCAGGTGTCAGGCATCACATAGGTATACTGTAAGATAGGTCTCATTAAAGCAAGACACGCAGTCATATTAATTATGCGCCCTGATAACATTGTATGTGATTTAAGAGGTCACAGTAGAATACTACGTGATAATTTTCCTCAATTACACAGGAAGTGCCCTTAATATTCAGATGATGTTCATCAGTAATTGCAATTCTATGGAGATCGTTCGTATGTACAAGGTAATTAGTTATGTTGTTCGATAACACTATTAACCTTAGCTGTTTGTAAATTTTGTGTATTCGAAAGCAAGATGTGGTAGCCGGAGGACCAAATAAGTACTAGGCGACCATTTTAATCGTCCAAAGTAGCAATATACTACAGTAACTAATTTCCAGCTAAGACCTACGATAATAATAAAACGGTTTCAACTGAAAAATAATAAGATTAGGTAACGAGTGCACGATAGTGATAAGCAAAAATCGCAAAACCATTGCTTGTAAAGACAACGATTCGAAATTATCTACGTAGTGATAATGAGGGTTACAGATATTTTATCGAATTCCAGATAAAACAAATGTAATTTTGACTTTTTAGACACTAAATATTGTAAGCTTTAAGATAGCAATCAAAGGTAAATTGAAGGAGCGGGAATGCGTTGTATTCCCTAGAGTGGCAACCTATATTTTGTTTATGGCCACGGGTCTCATCCTAAGCCTTTATGTTCTAGCAGCACCCGTAAATGAGGTGTGATGTATACATTTTTTAAGCAAAATTAACTGATTGCAATATACCTACTTGGCATGTCTCCATTATTATGGTCCTTGTTCGGGATTTTATATGTGGCGTCTGTAACACTAGTGTTACTTGATTAATTGTTGGTTAAAAACCGAACAACTGCAATTAATTCGAAGATCTATTAGAAGCATTTAAAGTAAAAGAATAAACTGAAGAACTGAATTAGGCATTATAAAACTTAGCCTAATGCCGCAATACTTCTCAGATAACACACTTTATAGGGACCACTTGCAATCATGCGGTACAATAAATGTATTCAGCCTGCTCCCTCAAACCGGTACCAATTTGAAGGAAGATTGATTCAAATTGAGTTCACGCCACTCACGTTTTGGATGCAACCGAATAATACTTCAAGTTGATTGAAGTACCAGCTTAACTTGACCTGCCCGGCCTCCGTTGAAAATCTAACTACCGGCTAACTTACGGTTTGTTAGAACTCAAAGGTAAAAAAGTACGTTTAAAATTTACTGACTTTATAAGAAGTCTACTACTACTTTACTAATAAAGTCTAAGTAGATTTATAATTATAGGTAATTAGGATTTAATTTGTTTTTGCATAGTTAGCTAAATATAAAAAAATTACCTAATACAAAAAAACTAACATCGACACTTATTATTGACTCTGGCTCTATGGCGTAAATGGTTATTTAGATGCCTTGTTGCCTTTGAACTTGCTATTAAATATATTATTATATTTTAGTTAGGTATTTATTTTACTACCTACTTAATAATATTCTCTATGCTTAGGTAATTATTTCTTCTTTTTAGCTTCAATTTCGCATTACAGTCATAAGTGCACAAATTACAAACTCAGTGTAAACAAAAGACTGCCTTATCGCTGACAACTTTCTCTTCAAACATCAAAACAATAAGATGTAGACAGCTTACAGAAACTTTAGAGATCTTATAAAAGGTACAGCTCTAACTATCTGGAGACAATCTCCCGACATTTCAAGGAAGCGAGAATCGCCCAAAACGAACCCCTTTTTAGGGCGTGAAATTGAATCTTGTTGCGGACGGAGGGTGCACGAAAACTTAAATATTTAAGGGAAATTACTATAAAACATGGATAGACTTAAAAACTTTAGGAATCGCCTTTCAATTGTATTGTTGCTAATTTAAATTACAAGTGAGATTAACAAGTAGGCGAAGCAATATGAAAATCCGAGAGTTCTCTCTCGGATTTTCATAATTGACTTTCATAATTGATTTTCATAATTGAATTGACAAATTATTTAAAAAAAAATAATTATTTTGGAACTGAAAAACCGCTAAATATTATTCTGATACATTTTATAGTAAAAATGCATAGATTGCTTTTAGTAATATTTTGATATTAACTGTACTTGTATAAAATGAAGTAGCTACGAGTATCATTGAATTCTATCATTGATTGATTGATTCATTGAATTGATTTTTAGCACTAATGTCAAGTCCCCCTCGCTTTCTATTACAATAACATGTATTATTCCGTTAATAACCAAATAAAATTGTTTTCTACGTTTTAGTCAGGTTTGCTATTAAAATGAGTTTATTTAAATACATATAATTTATTTTCTTATTTTTTAGTCTCAAAATTTTTAGTCGAAGAACTATAAGAGCAAAGGTGCACAAGGACAAGGTAAAAAAAAGTAAAAGTAATTAAAAAACAACTAAAAGTAAGTGCACAACAGAATCACAAAATGTCACTGCCATTTCTACTTGCCATCTAATCTGTGGAAATTACCACCTAGAGACGTGAACCTGACGATTTAGAGGTGAAGTATTAATTTTATGACCCCATTGTAACTGACGGGGATGTATGAAGTCGTTAAGTTTTAGCAGTCGTTTGTAGACGGGGTTCTTGAAGCGGACAGTGTGAGCCAGTTAGCGGTGTGATTAGAATTAATTAAAATTAGCGGGATTTAGAGGGTGTGACATCCCTCGAGATAAAGTACCGACGATTGTGATAGAAACTAGAAAGATAATTGTTACCGATATTTGGATTGTAATTAGTGTACAAAGAAAATGCCTTTTGTATATATTATCAATAGGAGCAGAGGAGTGAAGGGAAATATTGGGAAAAAATTTTAACGCGGGCGAAACCGCGGGGCACAGCTAGTTAATAATAAAAAAGGAAATTCCTAACAGCATTTGTCTTTTTCAAACATTACACATTGTTGTGACGTCTGCTTTAAACAATGGAAGCGTAGTGCAGTACCGTAGCACTACGCAGAAGGGGTCTGGGTTCCGCCCCAAGGGAAGTCAATTTCATTAATACCGCGGTCGGATCTCGTGAGGGAGGTACGCTGTGTATAATATATTAACCAAAATTGAGTACCTACTTCTATTGCAATGAATTAAGATTAAGATGTTGTTTGGGTAGTCTTAATGTAGAGGCGTTTTTGTTTTATTTATTTCTTGAAAATTGTTTTAAGGTTTTTATTGTGGGGGAATTTAATTTTGTCTGTAAGCAAGCGGTTTTTTCGTTAATGTGTTTCAGGAACACTTTTATAATCATTTTTTTAATACATTTGAATTTGGTAGGTTAAAAAGTTTATAAAGTTCGCCTGGGCAGATACATCTGCTGCTTATAACCCGCCGATAAGCAAGTTTTGTGGCGAGTACTTGTGTGTCAGCCGAAGACGGTAGATGTCAGACACACTTTATTTAAGGCGACCATCTAGATCCTCACTTACACAAATATAATTAAATTATCAGCTAGACCTGAAACAGCAGTATAAAGTCATCTTTTACAATTCTGTCTCATTGAAAATTTCAAATGTCAGATTGGCATGATAGCCACTAAGCCACATAGGTCGTCTAAAGAATTCAACATGTTTAAATATTGCCTGTAAGTTTATGACAACGGAGACTTTAATAAACCTTATTTAATATATTACTTGGTACCAGCTGCAAGAGGACCGAGGAAAGAGAATTTAAAATACGATCTTCATATAATTTCTGGCATACTGGTAGAGACAAGACAAGAAGCTTGCACAAATTAAAGAAAAAAAAAACGCTTTGTAAAGAAAACATGGGGGCTTAAAGAGTTTCGCGTTTTCGTGCAGTCTTAGGAGATTACCTTGAAATACTTTTAGAGGGGAGCGATATAAAGGGTCTATTCTCTACACACTACGTAGTTTGCTCAGAATGTCCATAACCTTTCTAGCCTGTACCATTTTGGGTGGTTGGCAAAAGACAACATAGCGAAATTTTAATATCGACGCATTAACGACTAATATGAAGGGACAGATCCGAAATATGAAATCTATGGTTTAACTTCTTATCCGCTGCTAAAAAACTTTTCAAGTGTAGTGGAGTATGCTCCAAGCTTTCCTCAGTTGTGGGAAGAGACCTGTGCCCAGCAGTGGGACATAAAAAAAGGGTTGAAGGCATATCTGTCTGC
>DWQL01000532.1:0-14705 GCA_018231265.1 Noctuana haematospila | reverse complement strand
CCAAAAGGAGGTGACAAACAGGGGCATAGTTTGTATGGGACAATTGATTTCTTGCTCCAGTCTTCTGTAATTTTTGATTTTTAGGGCCTGCTTATAAAGTCCACGCGGACGAAGTCGCGGTGATTAGCTAGTCTCTTATAAAGGCCGACGTAAGTATAGAAGTTACTAAGGAAGAAAGTGAAATTGCAATGGCGTTACCATTTTTTACCTCGCTAAGTTTTATTGGGTTCGGTCTCTATAATTCGCGCTTTTTTACGATAACAACCAATTCCATAAATTTATTCGAGCTACCCTTCCATTGCAATCGATGTTTTATGGTTAATCGATAGAAAATCTAGTGCATTATCAAGATTCAGAAATTTTAGTTTGGTAAGTTATGATTAAAAAAATATAAATTGTAATATACAGATAGTGAATTGCTTCTCGGCTTTTGTATCTTTTAGTCAATCAAACAATCCTTGACTTGAAAATTTATGATAATAAATGTTTATTATTTAATTTTAAAACTATACTAATTTATATAACATCCTCAAAAAAAAATTTATTTACCATTAAGAATAATATTATTATATTGATCAATGTTATATTGTGTGCCTGCAACCTTTTTTTATGGCCCACTGCTGGGCACGGGGAAGTCCCAGAGAGTGAATAGTTAAAAAAAATCGCATCTCAAATCTGTTTTCGTTCGCAAAACGACTTCTACGCTTCAGATTTGTTGAACGCGCAAAGAGAGCTCCTCAATTAAAATGTCTCCGCTAGTTGAGTACAATTTGCACCGAATGCGTCAAACATTTTATTATAAATCATGTACGTGGTGCTTTCACGAATAAGACCCCTAGTAGGTATGTTCCCTTAGGTAATTCGGTAGAGTGGAGTTAGTTGATTGCAATCATTGGTCGGCCTAGGCCTGTAGGCCTGTAGATATGTATATTGTGTGCCTCAATCGGCCTTCATACTGCTCAAATACCGACTGATGGATCCGCCTTTACCAAGCTTTCATATCTATTACAATTTCAGTGTAAAGGGTACAGTCCAATCCTTTAGCTTTGATAAATTTATAGCAAACACAGAACGGATAATGCAAAATTATGATTATACGTGGCTTGTGATCGTGTTAGAAGTTTCTTATAACTTGTAAAAAAATCGATATATGTGAAAATGCGAACGTAGGTAGAGCTTCAAATTGTACTAAGATTCTATTCAACACCACCATTAACCCAAAATAAGAGAGTAGATAAACTTTGAAATAGTTCTAAGATCCTATTTAAATAGCTTTTTACTTTCATTTTAATATTAATCCATGTAAATACGTTCTTGCTTTTCACTAACAAAAAAAATATTTTTACAACATTTGAATAAGGATAGTCCAAAATACCATAAAGACTATTTTACCCAAACTTTTTCCTGCAGCCAGTCCGTGTTTAAATGCGCGAAGGTGCGCCTCTATTACAGGGAGAAAGAAGGCATTTTTAATAGACGCTTGTTGAATGATAATTCTGAGACGAGACAATATTGACGGCGAAACCGGAACTGCTGTAAATGGACACTTAAAATATCTGCCTTCAACGTTCTATTTTTTGCGTTCAAATCTGGAATAATCGCCAAGAACGTTCTTGTAAATCTTTGTACCTGATATTTTAACGAACGTTTTTTGCCAGTTGAGAACAAAATCTTTAAATACATTACATTAGCATTGTTAGTATTATCCAGTATTTTGTTATTTTTCCGTGTTGTTTTTAAAATAATCTATGACAGCAAATACTAGTAGTAGTACAATTACTGCTACTAGTATTTGCTGTCATAGATTACATTCCAATGAATGTCCTGTAAGTATACAATATATATTATGTAAAGATTAGCTTTATGGCATTGAATTAAACAGGATAAAAACAGAGCTAACGCAATAAATACAACAACACTTTAAGAAGTTTGCATACAGTTTCAATTCAAGTTTCGTTTTTAAAATTTTTAAATGTAAACCTTTCGGAATAAACCCACAATACACATTACATTAATTACACTTGTAATTAATACACTGTATTTACAGCGAGTTCCCCTTATTCGAGTCACGCGTCCTCGATTGAACCCAGGGCTAATGACTTGTAAAGACCTTTATCTAATTTAAGGAGGGAAAAACATGCCTTGTATCTTGAGGCTTTGTTGGTAAACTGGCTTTCGTAAACTTTTTCTATGGAAATAAAGTGGTTAAGGAGCGTGCCTCAAAGTGGTTAAGGACCTTTCAGTAAAAGCGTCATAAACAAAAATATATAAATATAGAAACATGCTATGAATACGCGAACATATTGTGGTGCAAATTATGAAAATAATTAAATTATATTTTTTGCAAAATTTTGGTATATTCTTTGGATTGTATTGTATTTTTTGAACAACAATAACATATCGTACTTATACAAACAGGATGAAATTTTAAAAAGTACGCTCGTAAAACATTTCTACAGTGCATAAATCTCCGTATCGAAGGTGCAATTTGTTTGGGAACATGTGGATCTCAACCGATAATGTTTTATACATCAGTCGGGTATGAGTTATGAGCGTGAAATATTTTTATTGCGATCAATGACGCAGGAGCCGCAAGCAGCAACTACATATATACGAATTGGGTACATTTATTTTATTGTGAAGCTGTTCTGTGGTTGTAAGGATCTATCTGTATTATTTGAATGTTAGTAGAACTGTTACAATTCGTCCGGGGAAATACCACGGCTGCCCTCATAACCCGCCGTGAAACTAATTTTGTGGCAAACTTTTGAGTTTCGGTTGGGAAGGGTGGATGTTGCAGATACATTAGTTGAGGCGACAATCTCAGTTCTTTGGCAACGCCTGCACATACTATTATGAGCTCAGACAGGACTTTGCTTTGCTCGTTTGCTACTCATATACAATAACGACGAATTATTTGTATCCATAAAATGTATTAATGGTGTATATAATTTCTTCTGCAAAGGATTTCTTTATCTTCAGTAAATAGAGGCAAAATTATATTACTTGGTATTTTTCTGAACTGAAATTTAAAAAAGAAAAAAAAGAGATATTAAACCAACATTATTATTTAAGGTTACGACACGTGACATAGTTAATTTGAGAGCAAGCTCGAGCATATTATAAGTAGAACGTCAATTAATTGAAGTGTTTTCCGCTATTGACATAATAATATTGCATCCATGTTGGATGCGCGAATATAATAATCGTAAACACAACTAAGAAGGTTTTTTTTCACACAGGCCGGTTTAATTAAGGAAGGATTAGAAATAGGAAGCGCGCATAGCTCCGTTAGTAAGGTGGATCGCATGAAAGTAACTTCAGGCGCGGTCGGTACTCGGATAGGTGACCGCTAGTTGCAAATTTCATGCAAAAACTTCGTTTTTCGGAGCACACGTTAAGCCATGCCCAATTCGTTAATTTTGTACTTTTCAAATTGTGCTCTGACAGTCAAATTAATACATATACCTACTAATTAAAACGTGATGTACAATAATGCTTTGTAATGAACTCATTAATAAACTATACTTTATTATGATCTATAGTTGTCACTACCATTAATCAAATGAATATCAGTGCGAAATATGGTTTAACTAAGCGTATAGAACTTATTTCAGTTTGGCTTCCCTTTCCAGTAGAAAGAGCACGCTACAGAGCTACTAATTGGCCCGCATAACAATAAGCTGAAGCGACAATTTACCATCAAATTGGCTTAAATAATCTTCCCATTTTTACATGGAATGTTCCCAAAAACGAGTCACGAGTTTAACAATAGAGTTTATCAATACAGACAATATTGTCACCGTTAAAAGTATAATATGCCTAGCTGGTTCGTCTTCGCAGGATTAGTATTTCGAGAAATTCACAAAATATCTTTATAAATTGTAGCCTATGTGATAATCTGATGTATAAGCTATATTAAGTAGTTTTAGAAGAGTAACAAACATCTATCCATCCATCTTTACTCAAAACTTTCGCGTTTATATTATTAAGTGGGATATAGCATGCCTAAAATTATCACCCTTAGATCCTCTCTTATTGGGTAAGTACCTACTGACTGCGCTTTGTTCTGTGTCTGTCGGGCGAAAATGTTGTATCTATAAATTAATCAATCTAGAATTTTCGGAAACTTGTTTAATCATAATATCTTAATATTGTTGCAGTGTGTCCGTTAAGACTAAAACATACACATTTCACACATACTCGTATTTAGTCCCACATCATTATTTAGCAGGGCATTAATATCATCGTGATTAGATTAACCAAACATTTCATAGAAACGTGGTACGATTTAGTTTGAAATTCCACTAATATGATTTCATTCACAATTAATTTAGACTCGTTCTGAATAATTAATTGGCTAGATATTGAAATGAGAATATATCATGACATGTGCGGCCTCTAATTTCGCACAGATTGAATTATCCGAGCACTACTTATGAATATTTTATAATGGGATAATTCTAATAAATATTTAATTTATTGTAAATCTTCATAAATTAATATAGCGATGGTAACCCAGTGGTTAAGAATTAGGACCCTCATTCGATAAGACCGGGTTCAAATTCAAGCAGCACGCACTAACGACTTTTCTAAGTAAAGTGCCTCTAAAGAAATTAAAATGTCATTAGCTGTAACGGAATCGAAGAGAAAGTGATAATTCATTTACAATACGGACAACAATACATTTATTAATTAGATGTGTCTAGTTGGTCGAACTTGTGTCGAAATTCAACCACTAAGCTCTTATTTCTACTCTCCAATTCCATTAGCAAGTAACGGAGATCATAAGCAAAGTAATGGAGAAGTGACAGTCTTTTCAGTAAGCCATCAAAAAAGTTTTTAAAAAGACATTAGTTATATTATATTTTTTAAAAGTTATTGAGAAACCGCTTTCGTGATCGACAAGTTGAGAAATAAAATTAATATAAAAGAACTTTCTCAAATTTATGCTTGACAATATGATAAATAAAAATAATAATTACGGTATTAATAAATAATTTTTGGTTTTTCCAACACATAAAAGCCACAACACTTATTAGCACCACGTTCCTAAAATAATAGTAAACAGGGCCCAAACACTGAGGTAATAAGAAATAACGACCTATTATGTGTCCTTTACAAAATGGGAATCCGGTAATAGTGATAATAACAATAATACCAGCAATAAACTCGTGAGCTAATTTATTAGTTAAGTACACAACGTATATAATATGACATTCTTCTAACATTATATCGATTCGTTCGATTACCTCATAAAATGACGTTTAAAATGATTACTTATTCACGTTTTGGCAACTATGTGATATTCTTGGTTTATAAATTCATACTTACATAATTTGACAGGCAAGTTATAACTTCACTTAGCTATAACCAACGAGCCCATTATAGTAAATAATAGAGTAAGCTTGATTAATCTAAATAAGCTTTGATAGTCCATCGGGAATTCCCGATTCTAATCTCAAAGGACTTGCCAACAGGTAGATGTAGTTAATCTTTGCATATTTATGGTAGTCTGTGGAAAGACGAGGCTAATACAAGGCTTCCAGGGTTGGTTGTGGGTGGTTAGAGTAAGAGCTGACCTCTCCATTTAGTAGCTCCTTAAAATATGTTTAGTTCACATACGCACACACATTACTATAGACACTCATAAATAAATCACTCACTCAGAAATAAATTTCCAGGGTATCCAAAGAACAAGATCTGATGGAAACTCGATTTCCAAACAAATCGGGATGAAAACAGTAACTTTCCGATTTTTCAAACCTTTTAATTTCCTTAACCAGAAGTTAAAAAAACCTAATGGTATTTATCATAGGTATCATTTCAATAAAAAAAAAAGACAATAAAATTTTTTCACGCTCACAATAAAAAAAAAACAAAAAGAAAATAAAACGCAAAAAAGCATAAAAAGTAAGTGCGGATGTCACAGCGGCGGATATGGTGCAGATGCTCAGTAGCGGGAGGTATAAAAGTGTTAGGACGCCCACAAACTGAACGACTCTAACAAACCTTTTAACAAATTTAAATATAGTTTTTAGTTAGTACGACTTGTGCACTTCATCTGGGGAGATACCACACACCCATAACTAGCCGACGACCTCAGATAGGTCATCTATCCTATTTAAGGTTGGACGTTAGCGTCCATCAGTTGCAGTGGCTACTTAACATCAGATGGTCTACATGCTCGTTTGATGGAGGCTTGTGTTTGAACTTTCAAAGCTCAAGTAAACATGTTTGAAGAGGTCATCAGGAAGGCTAGTGATTAAAAACATCATACTTTATCATTGTAAAAATTATATACATGCTTTTTCTAATATAGAAATGCTTGTTTAATAAATGTGTACCTATAAATATTAAAATTACAAAATAAAATACTTACACAAAGGATTGTTTGTGTAAAAACACAAATCGGTAAAAGAACAAAGTTTTCAATGTGTTCAGTAAATGTCGCTAAGCAGTATTAGGCTTTAAATAAATCCATTAAAGTTATAACGCTGGAATATGTACATTTGAACAACCATATGAAGTTCTACATTGGTATATATGGATTACACATTTGTAAGTACAGATACGCTGTAATTCAATACTCTAAATAAATCTCCATAAAAAAATATTTAGATAGGTCATCCGACTTAAACATGTCGGTCCCTGTTATGGTGATTCTAATTTGTGTTACTGAAGAAAATTCAGCACTTAAGAGTACTAATGTTTTGTTTCATTCGATCGCAGTGTTTGCATTTTTGCTAACGTTACACCCCCAGTTCGCTTTTTATACTGTCTCTTTTTATTTGAGTACAATAAAGGAAAAATAATTAGCTTTGAGGCGACCCGCGACCATTTTATATTCTTATTGAGTCTGTGTATATGTAACGAATAATGATCAAAACCATTATAAATATTCCTATATAAATAAGGTTGTCGTAAAAATTCTCACATTATTCAACTAAACAGCGACTCTAATAAAAGTAAGAAGAAAGCGTGACCGATATTCATCATAAATTTTACTAAACTAAAGCTGATAATCTTGTTAAAGTTCTCTATTTTAAAATAAAGGACTTGCAAACGAGCCACCTGATGTTAAGTAGTCACTGCAACTTATTCATTTAAGGGAAATTTATCGTAGTTTCCCCTCTATCTTGGGGATAAAAAAGGATTATGTTGCCTTCACTGCGACTTTTTGTCCGGACTATAAGTACCTAACTGAAAGTCGTTTATTTAGAACTGTGGGAATACAAGGATAATGGGATGCAGATACTGAGGAATCATTAATGTTAATTTAATTAATCATAAACTAATGATATTAATTAAACGTGCTAATTGCACATATTGTTAACATTCAGTAGGTAGTATTTATCGGTACAGCACAGTTATAGGTTTAACTGAGGTTCCGGTAGACTGTTACATTTTTCTTTGCTTCGAGGACGTTGACCCCGTAAAAGTCTCCTTAAAAATACAGATAATTCCGATGGAGTAATATCCACTCTGCACAAAAGTAAACCGTTACCATATACTCTGTATCTTTATAATTTTATACTGTGAAAAAACCTGTGACCACAGTCGAGGCATTACCTATGCGGAGTGCGGATGGCTTTTTCTCGAACCGATCCTCTCCTGCCGTAGAACGGAGATCAGTAGCAACATTATTGAATTTCCAAACATTCAACAGATCCTTACATTAAATTGTACCAAAGAGTATGTAACACTGTATACATTTTATACAATATTTGTTACAATTCCAGAAGTTATAATGTGCACTTAAGACATACTACAATATACGAATTGCGGAGTTCTAATGGGCCTTCACGCTTTCTTCGAGTGTAAGGGCATAGTCACACTAGAAGACACAACCGTCATAAATCTTATAATGCTTTAACCAGAGATCTTTCAGATTTTCATAATATTTTCAAATTACTGAAACTACAAGATCTACTACTTACCTTACACCAAAATCCACCCTTCGCATCTGGTAGGTACATACTTATCGGAATCGTCTGTCAAGTCTTACTCTATTACTTGTAAATCTTAATAATACTTCGTAACGTTAAATACGAGAACAATGAACAGTACGTATTGTTCCGTTCGTAAACCCCATATCTCCTGCGTAAAGGTCCGTCTGACGTAAGCGCGACATTCGCGGAGAGATGACGTATGACCGACACTTAAAGCCTTCTTATGTCGAAGTTCATAAGATACTGTGATATCTGTAGAGGCGGAAATAAAGCGGAGATGAAATCCGCAATCGAAGAAATGGACCTCCAGACGTTACGTTTTTGTTGAGACTGTCCCACTTGCTGAGATTTATTACCGCTTGTATGGTAAATGGGAGTCGTGAAATATTCCGCTAAAGCGCTGATTTCTCTATCTGCGCCTCAGGAATGGAAATGTCTTGGTATTACCGTCCTTTTAGGACTTTTAGAACTCACGCCGGGAATATATTTTCCGTTTGAAACAATTGCGTTTAGTGCAATATTTCTGTAATAAAGTATGCTATTTACAAAAATTGAGCTAATTTGACATATTACGCGTTTTTTTTAGCTCCAACTATATTTTGCTTACAAATATAATGGACTGTGTCTGGCCTGGACATCTGGACTCGTTATGATACTTTGTATTAGGTTCAGACGGATACATAAATAAACATGTGTTACCCTTTTTATGTCCCACTGCTGGACACGAGTCTCTCTCCACAAACGGGGAAGGCCTGGAGAATACTCTACGCTGCTCCAATGCGGATTGGTGGAGATGCGGGTTACTGGCCAACCCGTGTTGGATGTTGTCAAATCGCCCAAATTGCCTCCGACCAGGTTTAAAGACGTTATCTATCGATAACAACCAGGACCTCCGAAGCATGGAAGCGCTCATGAAATTTGTCACTAGCGGTGACCTATCCGGAGTACCGGCCGCGCCCGTGGTTGCTTAACAATGTGATCGCTTGCGATCCACATTACCAGCGGGGCTACGCGGGCTTCTTGCTACACTGACACCTAATCCAGGGCCCACAGCGCAACAACTTCTATACCACGTGGGTCTTCGTAAATCTCCATACTTTAGGTGCAAATGCTAAGTTGGACATTCAAATTAGCATCGAGACGCGTAACGTGACAGGATGACTGAAGAGGGTATGAATCGGGATGATATATGGGGGTATGATGTGACCAAATTATCTTATGTCTTGTAACTAATACTCTGAACAGTTTTCTTGATAAAATGTCTTCTGTTTATTAAACAGTGAGGTTATATATATATATATATACGAATGTGCGATTTGCATTGTATTCTGATGTTTGAAATGATTGAACTTAGATTTTTTGATAATTTTATAGGAATAATATCAGAAAAATGAAATAAACCTAGTTCAGACACTATATTATTATAATCTACGCTTTCGCTTGCATATAATATTTCCCATTTGAATCCAATAAACTATCTGAAAACCATCACGCGAGGCGGCGCTTAGTCCTTAAGCCGATATGCAGCTTCCAGTTATACGTTAAACTAAATTTGGAGTTATAGAAAATCATAGCGTAAATGTTCAGACATAATCCTTTTATTAATTTATACGCGGAAGGATGAAATACGTTAGTTTGAATAAGGCCTAAGTATTTTTAGTGTCTTTTACAATACGAACTTACAGACAAGTAATTTTTTTGTCAGTTTTAATCAGTTGTTTTATGGTACTCCTATCAATATTGCATTCTATAACGGTAGTCGCCGGCCGTCCATCACGTAGGTGTATATTATATTATATATATGCCCACTTCCATGTCTGAAATCTCCTAACCTTGAGTAGACACGAAGCTTAGCTATTTTATTTTTATATCGTAGTCTCTGGCAACTCTCTTGTTGGCAAGAAAAAAATTATTCTCCAATAGTAAAAACAATTGATAGTCTCTAAAACTAACTTCATAATAGGGCTTATCACGAATAAGTCCTTTTACAACTACGAGTCTTTTCGCATATAGGTAAGTCCAGTGTCGACTAACCCCTAAAAAGTTCCATTTTAGTATTCCGTAGCCAAAAAATCAAACCAGAATTGAATAGTGTTATTGCCTATTAAACACTTATTTTCTAAATTAGATAAACAGTACAATGAAACAAATATTTAATCTAATTCACGCTTGCGATCATTTCACCGATGTTAACACTGAAATAATATAAAAGCGTTAATTTATTAAATCGAAAACCAATTGTTAGCGCTTGAATTTGGCAACATTTTACAAGCGCAAAATTTTTTTTTTACCAATTATATAACTGTGATAAAAGCGCTTTCACGTGCTCAGTTGTTATCTGGCTCAATTTCATGTCAGACTATCCCGAGTGAGTGGTTAACGTAACATTTGAAACTGGAAAAAGTTAGCGTTCTGCGGTGCTGTGTATAAAAGTTGCAATAAAAGCTACCGGACCGTCGTTAAAATCAGACCGCCTTTCATGTAAACGTGTACTTCGCAGTAGACATATTTGACATGGATGATTAATAGAAACTTTGTTTGGAACAATTTGTCGTCTGGCTCTGACGAGTTTTTCGGACGTTTTTCATTTTGAACTAGTGGACGTTTGATTGCGAGCTCACCCGGAAGTTAATAGGACTGTTGGCGGCGTCACTGAAAGATATACCTACATGGATGTAATAACTACTAAATACATACTCGTATTGTATAAACGTAGTGAATACGTATACGTAGTACGCTGCGTTTTTATTTTACAGATAAAACTTTTTAAGAAAAGTTCGGAGCAGAAATGTTGACTTTTGCGCGGTAATGCTAATAGTCGCTTTACACCTTTTAAATTTTTATCGGTTTTTAAATAACACTTATTTTAATGCTTTAAACGGAACGCTTTAAATACTTTCGCTTCTTCAACTAAGGAGTTGTTAGTTTTGTAATTATGTAATGAAAATATACCGAGAATAAGTAACGAGGATAAGAAGTCTTAAAACAGCTCTTAGGGTGAGTTACAGCTTGTTGACCATACATAATATTATGTAACAAACATAAAAAATAAAAAAGATACAGTCGAATTGAAACCTCCTTTTTTTGAAGTCGGTTAAAAAAGAAAAGTAGATAGGTAAGTATTATGCTTTTGAACTTCCCATATTTAAACTTTTTTCTATACCTACCTTGATTTGTTCGATAATAGTCGGTCCAGTTCGAGTCAAATATAAAACTTATTCCCATTGAGAAACCCTCCTTGTGCAAACCAGACATAATAGTTGAATTGTAATTGCTGCGGAAAATGTTCGAACAGTTATGCGAACTTAAATACCATTTACTCTTTCCAAGTTTTTTCCGATATCTCCAAGGGCTAGCAGGTTAAACAGGATATTCTGTAGTAATTTGAACTACATTGATAAATTTATCATTAAATGGTTCGTGTGTCTGTACACATTTTTAATAGTATGAACGTGTATTATTCGGGAATGTTCGACTAGTTTTAGACACTTAAGAGGTCCTTCCCCATGAGCTCCCGTCGGTGTTGACACGACTTGAATACGTGAGTTAAGATGTTTATACTATTAAAAATATTGAACTAGACAGCGAATTTTGAACTTTTTTGTAACGAGCGAAACCTTCAAAAGATAATCGGATTCAGTGGGCTATGCGAAATCGCATAGCGCTGATGTCCTTCCTGACATTCTAGCACTCAAATTCTACAAAAATGTTATTTCGTGTGACTCTATAGTCTAGTACTGAATCCATCCATCAGCCTTTGGAGATCCACTGTTGGACATAGGCCTCCCCTAAGTGGCCCCACTCCGCCCGGTCCTGTGCCCTGTGGATTCAGCGGTTTCCGGCTATCTTCCTCAGGTCATCAGTCCATAGGGTCGGAGGGCGATCTGTGCTTCTTTTGCCGAGACGCGGTCTCCATTCGAGGACTTTTCTTCCCCAACAGTTGTCAGTCCTTCGAACGATGTGGCCTGCCCACTGCCACTTCAGTTTGCTTATTCTGCGAGCTATGTCGGCGACCTTAGTTCGTCTACGTATTTCGGTGTTGCGGATTCGATCGCGTAGAGAAATACCGACCATAGCTCGCTGAGCTTACCTTGAACTTACGAATGAGGCTCACAGTAAAGGACCACGTCTGAGCGCCGCATGTCGACACTGGCAACACACATTGCTCGAACGCTTTCGACTAGTACTGAATAACTCAATAAAAATAATGCGATTTGTTTTTTAAAAACTATACTCGTATGTCCAAAACAATATTATTTTGATCCATTTAGCGTGAAACTCTTTCATATCAACGACAAAACCAACGGAGGTAACACACTTGCGAAAAAACTTCTACTGTTACATACTAGCTAAAGTTCGATATTCAAACTGGTGTTAAGGTCCCAGGAGAACTGACGATATTGAAGTCTAGTCCTCGACCAATTCGTGCAGATCGAGGCGAGCATAGAATTTGTATTCATTTACATTTCACTGCGTCATCGTTTTTGATCTTTCTGTGGGACGTTTTTAATAACAGATCTGTGATAGGTATATACTACCTATATAGGTATATATTATGCATACACTTTTTCAGAATGGAAATGATAATATCCTAGCTCGTAATCGCATCACTCGTGCGAGTTAGTCTAATTTGCTATATTTAATTGGTTTTAAATCAACTATATTTTTATTTTAACACTGTTTGGCAAACTTTGTTGTTGTTTAGTTTTAGGTAAATTATACAATACTACACAATACTTAGGACATTCAAGTCTAAATTTGACGAAAGAAGTAGGCAGCAAGTACCACGCGAGCCTTGCGCAGAAGTCCCATGCATTAGAATAAGATCCCTTCAGAATTGGATCCCACGGTACATTCATCTGTATCAGGACGCCTATTTCCAACTGGCCAACTGAAAGTCTTACCGCCAGCGACGAAATTTTGTAACTTATTTGTTACAGCGTGAAGATGATGCAAATTTTATTACGTCAATCTAGTAATTAAGTTTACATAAAGAGCGGACACGAGCTAAGTATAATTATTTGTCATAATTTTATATTTTGTAGAACGAAAAACATCCTATCAATCAGATAAATGCCTAACCAGGGCAATATATTCTGTCGAACAAAAATGCTGCTCTGGTGACCGCTAATTACCTACACAACATAGAGCGTTTTCAAAGCGTACAATACGAGACTGTAGTACTGTTTTTTATAGGTATACATAAATTATATTGATTCATATAATTTTTTGTATTCTTATCTTATATTCATTAATATCAAATAACATTTATGTTGCCAGAAATATTGTTATACTCTTAGTACGAGTAGGTGCGTGCGCATCAATCTCCCTTAGTAAAAGCTTTTCAATCGAATCATTGAACATACAGCGCTTAATACTAAATCACAGCCTGCTACTTACATTGGAGCCGAAGACCACTCTTCTGTATTGAAGCACGTAAAATTCACCCTGAAATACGAGCGTCATTGACTGAACTTACAGACGTTAAGGATTTTATTCACCGAGGCAGATTACAGCGAGCCTTTATTGAAGCACCTAATCGCCTAACTCGATATACTCGACAATGGCGCGTGATCCCGAGTATTGTCGCAACAGAATGGGAGGGATTTACTAAGAGTGAATAAAAGCACCGACGTCTTCACTCCCCCTAATAAAAGCCATAATAATCACACTGCATCCATTGCTAGGCGTGCCGAATTCTCTTACGTAGTTAGTTATATAATAACATTTCTAAATAAGATGTAGTAGTTGTTGTAGATTTAGTGAAATATTTTAAGTACAACACAGCTGAGATAGATCTGAAGTCAGTTTTCCCGCGCAATTGTGATTTTTCGAAGTTATGTAGGTATATATGAAAACTAATACTCACTTCTTGCTCTTATGATTACATATAGAAGATTACTTCTCACATGGCGTCTAATTTCAGTGTATAGTAAGAACAATAACCAATCATCTACGTACATGTAAGCAATAATGTGATTAAGATGATATAATCTATGATCCATCCGTCAGGCTTTAGGCATCTAATGCTAGACCTATCTATGTCACTGCTTTTGCCGAGATTTATCCGCTTGCTCGACTTCGAAAAGTTTCCTTCGAAATCATTTTAAGATTGCGGATTTTAACTACTCATCTATACTAATAATATAAAGCTGAAGAGTTTGTTTGTTTGTTAACGCTAATCTCTGGAACTGCAAGTTGGATTTAAAAATTTTTTTTTTTGTATGATAGCTACATCTAGGAGGAAGATTATAGGATGTCAAGCATTAGCAAATGATAAAAAAGGAAAAAATATCTTATCTGGTGACGGTACAGCAAGTGCTTATTCAACTACATTTTGGTAGAGATGGTTTGCCGTGAAACTAGATACCAATGCAATGGTTCTATCGACTTTCAATTTATACTATCAGTTAGTGTAGGTATAAAGCCCGGGATTTTCCGCTCGTAACCGCTTACGGGGCGCGATTCCTTGCGCGAACCGTAATGAATTTTACTGCCTTTTTCCTGTGCCTCCAGAAACCTATGTGAGTCTTGCCTCATAAAATCGCCTCAAATTTACGCTACTAGAATTCGTTCACGAATCTCTGTTTAAGTGGCATAGTAAGTAGTTTCTAGGAATATCTGATTATAGACTATAGTTTAAGCCATTGAACTGTTTTTGAATAGCAAGAGCAGTGATAGCCAAATAAATGCCGTTTGCTCCTTCCTTATCTTTAACTAGCTGGGCCCCCCGGTTTTTCATGCGTTAAGAAA
>DWQL01000531.1:0-14706 GCA_018231265.1 Noctuana haematospila | reverse complement strand
GGAGGAATTTCTGTTGCGGTAAATACCTGAAATTTTTTGTATCGTATAGGTACTATCGTCATAACCATACTATGCGGTATATGCGAATACCAGCGTGTACTGGAAATATTATTACTGTGCGCTTTATCTCGAATCTATCATTCGTTAGCGTCTTTATTACAAGTTATGAAGACTTTCATCGTGTTTTATAGAAAAAAAAATAGAAGCAAAAATAGGTATAAACTATTTTAAACTAAACAAAACATGGCCCGTAAATAAAAACGTGGTGTTGCAATGTCTTACACAAACATGAATCCTAATAGAAACACAGAAGTTTTAGATAATAAAAATAAAATATTATACCTACAACAACGCTTACAGAATTTCTCGACATCGAAAAATTATTTACATAAATATAAGTATCTTTTAGAAGCAAGTATCTTTTACAAGAATTCAAACAGGAGTAAATAAATAACCAATATTTTTTCAATTTGAAATGCTAAAGAAATGAGCCGAGAAACGTAAACAACTTTGACTTCCGGCATGCTTACGCCGCGTGGTTGCTATGGCAACACGGAATAAGGTAAGCTTCATCGCCCAGCGCCATATCGCATTTTCCACGTCATAAAACTAAGTGGATTTGGCGACGTTTCAATAACTTTGCGCATCTTGTCGACAGATTCAGGTGGTTAGTGTAGATCGTAGGGTTTGATGACCTCAGGGCTTGCTCATAATGATCGTGATGGTTTCAAATATGTTATTATGTCTTTTTGTTTTGGGTTTTAGAAGTTTAGGTCATCAAAATTATGCGTGCAAATGCTATATCAATATGTGGTGATCATCATCAATGTGTTGATCGACTGCTGGGTTCAGTCCTTTCATATAATAGAAGGCTTTAAGCCATATACCACCACGCCGGCCAAGTGAAGTAGGTGAACTTCACATGCCTTTCGAGAATATTATGGAAACTCTTAGACATGCAATTTTATTTTCACGACGTTTTCTTTCAACATAGAGCAAGCGATCATTAAATATTGACTTAATGGGTATCGAACCTGGACCCACCGAAACAGCACACTCAGTACTCTATCTTGCCTTCAACTCAGTACTCTATCTTACTTATCCCCAATTAGTTAGATCCAATACATATCCACGCATCTTTAATCCGAACTGTATTAAATGTTTGTAACGTGTATGTTATGTG
The DNA here is from genome assembly GCA_018231265.1 of Noctuana haematospila. Lineage (NCBI taxonomy): Eukaryota > Metazoa > Arthropoda > Insecta > Lepidoptera > Hesperiidae > Noctuana > Noctuana haematospila. The sequence continues at coordinate 13,523 of DWQL01000531.1, read as the reverse complement.
TGTAGTGTGCCCTAATCTAAAGGCGATGACATGTATTGAAGTACCCGGATGACTAAGAGCATACGAGGATATCAGCGCCTAACGACACATAGCGCGATATTGGCGCGTCTTTATTGCGTCTCCACGTTTATGAAAAACGTGACGAATGCCTCGACGTGTCTATGTCGTAAATCGTGGGCCTAAAAGATTCTTGCGGGCCGGATGTCGACATCGATTTAAAACGCGTCGACGTACAACATATTAATAATAGGTATACGTTGTATGTTGTTATGTCAATTCAACAGTGAAAAGTGAGAGATTAATTTTCTTTGTTAGATAATTATAATATGTGGTCCTTTATCCTTCTTTGCAATATAATAAAAGTTTAAACGATAGAATAACAATTAAACATAGTACGAAACGCATATATCACATTTACATTTATAATCTGAAAACATTGCAATTAGACTGCCTGCCATTCTAATACGATTATTTGGAATACGCTTCGATTATCCTATAAAAACATTATGCGTCCTCAAAAATTTTAATAAAGGTTTAATTTTATTTATTCTTTTATTATATTTTATTTATTATTTTAATGAAATTTTAATGAAGATCCTCTGAGATGATCTCAAAAACAATCTCACTTAATACTTCGCCGCTTGAGCCACTAACTAAATCCAGCATTTTCATACTTTGCAGACAAAGTTACTGTGGGATGAGACGCTAGTGTTCAATAAAATGCAAATCCCTATGTGAAAATCGTCGAGTGTTCCAATTCTAAAATATTAAAGGTAATCGCCTTACCTTTGAGAACGCTTAGATATTTGGATGCGAGTACGCTCACGGGTTGAGCATTAGTTAGAATTTGAATATCGAGTTGGAGATTCAGTATCTAGGCATTTTGTCTTATAGTGACGAGTCAAGAGATGTTTTTCTTGTTAAAATAGTTTAAAAAGATCGCTTACCTCTTAGGAATAATTTCTTTACACGATTGGTATTGACCATTTTGTCTGTTTTGACTTTATGACAATCCTGAGCTTATTTCACAACTTTACGAGTATTTACTTATCAAGCCAATATCAAGTTCAAAGTTTTATAAGCTAGTTTGTTGTTACTTAGACAGATTACTGCTTTTCTAACAAGTTTTTGTGTATTGTTTTGTGTTGTGTGACATTTGACAGTTCAATAAACAGTCAATTACCTTTTATTAAAAAAAATGGAATTTAAAAATTCACCACTTCCTAAGGATTACTTATGTACTCTTTGTCGTTTAGGGATCACGAGGCCGTTTGCTTCAGACAACAAGGTCGCAAAAAGATACTCGCTTCATGTAAGACAGATGTCTTAGAACGGTTCAGTATCGAATGCGAACAGATTTGTCTTTCGGTTGTGTTGGTTTTGACTCTTATGTAACACTAACATATACCTATAAGGTATTTTCGTGTATCGCATTGAAATTTGAAAAATGTTTGTATGTATTTTAGGTTTCGCTTATTCGCTTTTCATAAAATCTACTTTGATTCGATTGTTATAACAGTTCCACATACAGAAAGAAGTAGGGACACCATTAAAATTAAAAAGATGAAAAACTATAATATAGTAAAGTGTAATAGGGTAGGGGTATACATAATTATATTCCAAAAGAATTACGTAAACAATATGATACGATTTAATAAGCGATTTGGCCAGTTAACCTCATCTTTTTGGCTCGGACTCAACATAGAAGGAATAGATGTGGCATGGTATTTACTGAAATAAATTACATAAACTTATCGATTTCCTATAAAGAGAGTTTGTACCCTTAACAAAGGGCTCAGTGTCTATTCAGCATCAGATACCCTTTTCGCATCAAATCTCGCCTCTATATAAAAACCTTTTGAGAGCCTTAACGACCGATGCGAACTTAAACCTTCCTTATCTACGTCGACCTCGAACTACTAAAGAGATTACTTGTTACATAAAACTTCCCTAGGCAATTTTTATGTATTCTGTTGTCAGCGGGACAAATAAAATGTGCCCTGAATTTTAATGGGAAAAATGTCTTTGCTTTAGTTACGGACTTGTTCTTACAAATATAAGTTTTTCTGTTAGTAATGTTTTTACTTTGTGCTTTTTTCATATGACTTATTTTTTGGTAGTATCATAAATAAAGAACTATCAAATAGAGTTTCAGTTGACTGTTTACACCGTGCTAATTTTACAAATAAACTAAACTAATTCAACTGTTTCCGATTAACAGCTTCAAACTATTACACTGAATTTGTGCTTTAGAAAGTTTTAACTACCGTTTTAATATTTGCAACGCTAGCCTCGTTACCAGTGGCTAACTTTTACCATTTTGACCAACTGATTTTCAGTGGTCACTGGAACCCATGGAGATCCACTTCAAACCTCAAGTAGGTATAAAATAATATAATATAATATTTTATGCCTGCAATCCTTTCTTTGGTCCACTCCTTGGTTTTGGGTCGGATCTCTCACCAAAACCGAGGAAGGCCTGGAGCTTACCCCACCACGATGCTCCAATGCGGATTCGTGAAGCGTTCTCTTATATTGGTTATGAATTCATCTAACAAGTTTCTACTACAATGAGTAGGTAGGCATTATTGATTGCTGGAATTAGGTATAGATATAATAGGTATTTCCTACAACATCCTACTTAAACATTCCTGTTACCATATGCAATACTTTTCGTACAGTTTCAAGTAAGTCGTCCATTAAATACAAACTCTTGGGTTTTCTGCTTGAAATACTTACATTTACCTACCTGGCAGTAATGAGTAGGCACCGTATCTAATGAAAAAAGTTTGGAAGTGTTATTCGTCATTGAAACGCCCGGTCTTCGAACAGCACTTATACGCTGTCGGGTATAATAAAAGGTTCCTACGTAAAAATGTTTTTGGGACAATTAAATCTTGAGGATATTTTAAAAGTAGGTAATCTCATTCTTATATCTAAAAATAGAAACGTTAAATAAATATCCAACAGATTTTTCTATTCTTATTTATGGATTAGGTATATATTATATGGACATAACAACACAAAAATAAATTCAAACATTTCACCCGAAAAGTCTGTAAATTACACGTCACTATAAACTTCGATTAAGGAAAGGTAATGGCGCGTTAAGATTAACCCAGTTCGTCTGTTTTACATCGAGGTCAACCCTGACATGTTAAAATTCTAATGAGGGATTACACTGAACTCACTGAAGCTTCCGCTCCACGTAATTTTGATAAAATTTCGCGGAGTTTTGCCTTCATGTAACCTATTTTTAAACATAAATCAGAATCAAAATACCCTGGGCTTATAATTTAATAAAAGTTCTGTCTTATAGGTAAGAATATTGTCTTGGAATATTCGCATTGTTTACAGACAATAGAGGTTAATTGCATTTAAATATTAAAATTTTATCTCTGTAATCTAACTACTGAGAGATCATGAAATACTAGTTTATGGGCACAGAATAGATTAAAACTTTGTGTGGCGAAAATAAGAATAAATAATATGATACTTCTGACGGTCAAATCTTTCAGATTCAAAACCGATTTGTTATGTCCCTTTAGTTATTAAATCAAAACTATTGAAACAATGATAAAAAAATATGTATATAATAGTAATTTTAAGCACATGATTGTAGATCAGGGGTCAATCGTGTTAGCGAAATAATTTAATCAAGCACTTCCGATTTATTGCCAATATCAATTCGAGTTAGTGCAATCCATTAGCAAATCGAGTGAGCGGTTGTAGGCAGATTTAATTTGACGACAATAATGGATACAAATGTTTCAATCTCCCTTTCTGCGAGTTCACCCTATCATATAGTGAGAGTGCGCAGGCCGTTGATTTATTCGGGACGTTTTTTCAACTTTAATTAATTGATCGTTTTTATTTTATAATACAATCTTATTTATTTGTTTCCAATTACTCCTTAGTATCTTTGCACTCTCTTCTTACTATTAGATTCTTCTAGAAGAATTTGTAACAGCGGATTTGTTTGACTTTGAAGGGGACCTGGAAAGTTATGAAAATGAATCAATCTACATATGTCTGATTTATAATAAAATCAATTAAAGCAAAGGAAGTCATTTCTCAACCTTTTATATAATAACGGGAGTATCAATTTAAAAATAATTTTAATATCCAATAACCATGTTGACTGTGTAACATGGAACGCATAAAAACGCCAGGCAAGTACGTAACTAAAATTTGCACCTAATTAATTTTCACGTAGGTAGATAAGCCAGGGAGGTGTTAAGCCGTTATAAGAGTTTCGTAAATGAATTATGCATGGAACAGTGTTGCTCAAAGTTTGTCTTAATAACTAGTGCGCTAAAGCAGGGGAGATTAAGCATAACTTATGGTTGCATAATGCATATATTATTATATATATATTCAACGCAATTATATTTATTACTGTAACCCTCGTACTAATTTAGTGATTGGTTGCCAACATTTTATGTCCCACTGCTGGGTACTGGTTTCCAGACCGCGGCCAGCATTGCGTGACTCTGAATATCGTTTACGAATTATACAAGCTGAGTGTCTATGCATGCTTCGGTATTTCGCTTACTGTACTAAAATTTATGCGTTAGATAGCCGAACAGTTGTTACCGTCAAAACCAGTCTTATATTTGAAATATTTCAAAAATTAATCTTTCTCCAAGTTAAACACTTTTGGCTACCTTAAGATGTACCTAATACAATATAATTTTATTGTTAAAGATTTCATGTTCTTTTCTCATTAATCTAAAGTTCTAAAAAATTTTTGTATTGTAAAGTATAACTTACTGTAAAGAGCAGGTTTTACAAATATTTTTTTTATTCTTTAAATATAATGTTTCAACGCGAAAAGGTCAAGTTTGGGAACACTCGTCCTAGTACGGATGACGGCTCCAGGCGACACGTGTCAGGGATCGATCAAATCTTAAATATATGGAAATATAATTAGGGCAGTGTGAAATGGGTGCGGTCCTGTAATTAAAACACGTTTTAATATCCTATGAATAACAAAGAGGATTAATAGGTAGGTATTCCATTAGCATTGAAATAACGTTCTTGGAAGGGTATTAGGCACAACGGAAACGAAACGCTTAATGGCAGGAACGTTAAATTTGCTTTTAACTTCAGTCTTACAAGAAATATAACAGTGGGAACCATTAAGTTAGTGTAAAAACCCTTTTTGTGGCACGGTTCTCTCTCCACAACCAGAGCAGCCCTGGACAAACTCCACCACGCTGCTACATCCAAACGCGGACCCAAAAAACGTGTAGTGTAAACTTACTCGTACGTTTTTCATAACAATAATAAAAACAAGAACTTTATTTTAAAAAAAAAAGTTTAACGTTCCACTACTAAAACTTTATAAAAACCTATTAAAATTCGTGCCTCTGCATTGCCACCCAGACTAGGTGAGTGTTATATTCTGTAAATCAATTTCTCAAGTTTAGATCTCAACGTCGATCACGCGTCGACTCGACAACTTGCTTCGCTCTCATGAATATGGAGCATTACACATCTTCAGCTTCGGAGTTAAGCTGCGTGCTATACATGTTGTGTTTTAATCTTTAATATTAATTAATATTGACGGACGGATATTTTAAATTAATTAAGATTTATTATTTATAGATACTGAAGACATCGTCCATTATGAGTGGGGTAGTAGTGGGTCAGTCGGCGAATAGGTCTTTTTATTGAAGTAAGTCATTTTGCGAATAGGTTCTATGTCGACTAATACGTGAGATGTAGCACATGAGGATGAGTTGTAACATGTATTTAATTTTTTTTTCGTTGAACGCGAGATTTATAATGCTTGTAGAAATCGCAGATTGCAAGATATACAATGTACTCTGTGGTTCGGGGGGGGGGGGCACAGTGTCTCTGACTCTTTTTATGCCCACTGCTGGGCACGGGTCTTTCCCCACAACCGGAAAAGGCCTAGAGCACTCTTAGATAACCACTTCTTAAACAATTAACTATTTGTCTAATAATTTGACCACTAAAGTCAGTCAGTTTTCAAACGGGATGATAACTTACATTACAGTCGTTTGTAACTAAAATTAATTAAATTTATTTTATCGCTTATAGCATAATTTTTATAATTACTTTAAAGTTCAAGCACATACTCCAAATGCTTTAAATAAAATGTATTTTGTTACTCAATAAAGCAACCAAATGACTTCTGGCTGTACGCGTATTATCTCAAAATTATAATATTTCTGCCAACTTTTACATAGAAATAACACTGAAAAGCAATAACAACCTTTGTTGTTTTGTTACCCATTTACAATAAAAGGAAATTTAATTTTATACGAAAACACGACAGCGGGATTTACGGTCGATTTGCTAAAGGGTTGTTTAATGAAAGTCAAATTCCGTGTCGAATATGATTACACCGATACGTTTCAAACCGAAAACGAGTCGAGAGGAGTGACGCTAACAACTCTAACAAGTCTTTAACAAGGCACAAATGATAGGGTGGGTTTATGTACACGATGTTTACCGCTTCCACAATATGTACAAGTAATAATGAAATGATAATAATGAAATCGGAACAAATGCGGACTTAAAACTAAAAGCATTCTAAGCCTTACAACAGTTTCTTTGTTTTACTCAATCTTATGATATGACGAGAAAAACACTTAAATCATCATATAACTATATAACAATATTATGTTATAAGGTTGTTGATGCTCGCATGTCAAAGAAAAGCTATGTATTGGATGGATTCTGTTTTTTTCGGCATTGTTCATTACGATTAGTAATACAGGGTTTATTACGATATCTCCTACTAATACAGTTTATTACCTAAGTTTAACGTAATTATGCATTTTATAAGAACACATAATAATATGTAAATGATATATATAATTACTCGTATCAATAACGTGCTAACTAAACAATGTCAGCACATGTTTAATTTCTTACCGATCGATCCGTAGCAAATAGAAATTTGGTTGAAACTATTTGTGGTTAAGGTTTTGTGGTTGATCTGTAGTGATTACTTAGCTATATAGTTAGCTAGTTATTTCTTTAAAAAGACAATTACTTACTGGTGACTGCTGATTCTTAGTCAGCACGGAATTAATAACTGTTCCTAATATGTTCACATACATGCACGCTACAATAGAAATGGATGCGCGTAATTCTATTTTTTACGTCAATAGACACAGTCTGACATATACAGGGTGAGCGGATTCGTCACACACTCTGAACACATTCATAAGCTTAGTGTCCCCCATTCCGATCTCATATCAAACGGTTATTTTATTACAGGACTATTTGATACGTTAAAGGCGACGTCACGACGTTTGACACGTGTTTAGCATTCGATTTAAACAGCCATTGTCCTTAATCGATTAGGGGAAAATGCGTATTATGTTCGCGCCGGTACACCTTTTTGAATGCAGTATAAGTTTCATTGAAATGTTGGTAATAATTTAGATCTTATAATTCATTTCGTGTCCATATATTTCTCGTCAGTACGACAATAACGATTTACTATGCTCGGCACACGGAATTGAGGTATATAAAAATTATGGTTTCTACTGCATCTAACTCCACACAGCATTAGAGCTTAGTATCAATACTAAGCTCTAATTAGTTAGGATATTAGTTAGAATATAGGTACGAGTAAGTCTATTAGGATATGAATACACTGAAAACTTAGACAATTAACAGATAAGCCGTCAGAAAAAAACTAAATAATTTATTTGCATCGGTCTGACACTGATTTTATATTATAACTAATAAAATAAACAAAAAACACTTACGTACCTGTTCGTGCTGTTATTACGTCTTAAATAATTTATACTGCGGAAAAATAAAAATCGTAAATATACCCGAAACAATAGCCTTAATTGTGCAAAAAGTCGTTAAGGAGAAGAAAGAATGAGAACGGCTAATGGGCAAGTGGAAAAGTTTTAACGCTTATTGCCTCCTTAGTTCACGCTCCTTGGCCTTATTAGCAACAATGTTTTAAAAAAGGAAAAATATTGAAAAAGAATAAGGAATTACTACTATATAAACAACTTAAAGACTGATTTTACGTACAATTATGTACGTATAGTGTTATGTGACGACGTGTTCGACAAATCACTTGCTATACCTATTATAATATACCTACCGCATTTATTTTTTCAAGCACGTATCGCACTTTTTTTTTCGAAAGCATACCTTTTTTATATTAGATCAAAATGATGTTTTTCATCTTTTAAAGATAGCCTTTGCTTAGCTTGTATTAAACAAATTTTGTAAGCATATATTTTTTGTGCGCTACAAAATATTTCTGTTATTAACCGTTACCTTTCCCCATTCTTAAAATGAAAGCACAAAGAATGCACCCCTTATTTTTGTAAATTATTTTCGTTCATGATCTGAAAAAATATAAATATGTAGCATATTTATAATTACTATAATCTCTGACTCATAGCTCAGCAGGTCATCCTTTTATTATCTGAGCAAACGTTACAAAAATATTTTCCCCTTGCACAAATCCCTAGAAAGAATGACAGTGGCATTATGACCCCGCGAAGCGCTGTCATCCGCCTGTCATGTCACTTGACAGCCGTCGACGTGACACGTGGCACAGACAAATCGGCTTTTGTTTAAAAAGTCGACACTGATGCATCTAGTGCAATTAAATTAATGTAGTCAAGTCACGATGCAGAGTAGAAAATAGTGTCGTAGATAGATAGATAGTTAGTTAGCAGAGCTTCGACTGTACAAAATGGGCGCAACTGAGGTAACATTAGTGACGAGGTAATTTAATCCCAGAGAGCAAACACATTATGCGCCTTATATGCACATTGGGTTTACGGTCTATCGGTCGGTAAAGTTTCCACTTCCTACTAAACTTATGAAAATCATAGCATACAATCCTAGAGCCGACCTCAGTGGTGCAGTCACGTGTTCAATGATAACCCATTTCACTTCAGTTCTAGTATCAAATCTGACATGGATTGAATGGATAATATGAATGTGGAATAGGGTAGGCTAGATGGGATCAACTTCCATGAATAATAAATGGGAAAGATGCATAAGTTCAGTAATAGGTATGAAAGAGTGATTTTCTTGTTAAGTAACTCTGAACTTTTTTGTAGGCAGAGATAATGATACTAGAGTACTCTTTATACTATTTATAAAGAGTACAATACCCTACTGATGTGTCGGTGATCAATTCAATCCCGTTCAGCTTATATTTTACTTGCCAATTAGCATGTTTAAGTTAAATATTGCAATCTGAATGATAACGATTTCATCTTGTCGTACAGAGTTGAAATTTCTAACGATGCCTTAGTTCGTATGACCATGCATTAATGATAAGCATCACCTGATTCTATATTCAGTAGACGGAACTCCTCGACAGTCAACAGCATAGACACGAAACTTTGTATAAGCGGTTAATTTTATTAGTCAGTTCCATAGCTCCCGTTAACTGGCTAGTGCGCCCAGATTTAGCATCGTGTCGATCTGAATTTAAACTATTTAAAACGCGATTTTACTTAGTAACTTACACTAAATGAAATTCTTCGCTCAAATGTTTAAATTACGAATAACATAATAAAATACTTTGATATGACGACCACTAACAAAACAACAAAATAAGAACAAAAGATACGAGTAGCTAACATAATATATAATATATAAACAAAGTCGAATCGATTAACAAAGATTAAAGGTCCTACTCCAACTCACCATCTCAAACAAACAAACAAACAATCATTTATTTGATATATATATTGCGAATATAGGTATATACAAGATTTGTGATATAATTTTAGTCTCTCTATACTCCACCTCCAAAGGTATGCAAAAACAACATAATTTAAGATTTAGTACAATATAAAACGATTTTAAACTCTCATCTCATGTCATAATGAAACAAACTAACGTCTGCATTGTACCTAAATATCTAATATCCCTAAACAAAAGCTCCCTGTCCCTCGCAAACAGTAGTTTTTAATCTCCGCCGTACGCAAGAACAAGCCGGCAGGAAGCTGGAACGTATGCGACATAATAGTTCTTTAAAGAGTAGGTTATGAACTTCAGGCTAAACTTGTTTTATATCTTTGCTTGTAATAGGTTGTTTTTATGTTTTAACTAACCTTCCCTCTGGACTTCTTTATGTATATGTATACATATTTATTACTTACTTAGTATTTAACTTAAGCATTATTTTATTAATTTCCTTCGTTACATATAAAATACTTTCCCAATCCGAAATATGTCAAGTGCATGAATGTAGAGAATATAATAATTTGCTACCACTGTTGCAATATATCTCCTTCTCTACAAAACCCGATAACGGTAACGAGGTGCAAACTCTACCCGGAAGCTTGTAATATTTCATGAAATTTGCAAGAGCTCGTAGCAAGGTTTTATGTCAGCACGAAGGCTTCTATTTGCCATATTGCGGGTCTAACGTTGCCCTTCGAGTAGTACATAGTCGTAGTGTTTATCTTCAGCCGTTATCGTTAGTAGCTTTAGGTACTATTAATTTAATTTAAAAGTTAAAAAGACCAGCAAAATTTAAAGAATACTTAATGTTATTTCATTAAAATACTTATGTGAAAACTAGTGATATATAGTGTCCATTATTTGTGGGAGGAATCATTAGCGTTACTTCGCATAAGGCTGTTGTGTATTTATGATAAGATTTATTTTTTGGCCTTGACCTAATCTCTATTGATTATACGCCCTTTGTGGCTTTGTGGTGGGTTTCATACTAGGTTGACCACAATGTTCTTCATTTACAGGCTGTTATAATTTTGTACTTTTATATTAATTGAATTTTTTGTACATTGGTGAGTGATAAATCAATAATAGTGTAATGGAAAATTTTGAGATTTACTACGCTTGTATAAGAAAATATTTAACATGCGCCTAACAATGCTAATGCCCTTAGTTTGCAGGACATTTTGTGATAATAATGAGGTAGGTTATTGTTTTATATTACGATCCAAAGTATTTATTTTTAAGTCGTTTCTAAATGGTTTACTTTGTTTACTGTATTTTCATACCTGCTTAAGTAAATAATATACCATAAAATTATTCCATTATTTTTTTGGATATTTGGAGTCCCCGTCAAGCTCAATATTTCATGCTAATATTGCGTGACTTATGATCGTAAAATGAACATTCTATCGAAACACATTTTTATGTCCGTATTAAAGCGGATTTTCTAATTACCGGAACATACTCCAACATAATTTCCTTTGATAAATATTACGCATTTTACGATATTTTCTAACTAAAGTTTTATTATGTAATTTATAGATATTTCTTAAATAAGTTTAGTGAACCTTTTTAACCCTTGCCTTGGATGAAGTTATAACATAAAAATAAATAAATAAACCAGATTGGCTATTCTATAGAATAAAAATAAGGAAAATATGGACACATGACCGAAATGTACTTAGGTAATTAGTATTTAATATATTCTGATGTACCTACATTTACTGTGAAATTGGACTTTTACGATGACGTTAACTATTGGTTAAATACTGAAAAAAATAATATTATGATACAAGTATACCTAAATACTATTTAATATTCTGAAAGCTAAAATGGATAGCCGTTTCTTTCTTTCCGTGAAAAAGTTCTTGGTGTAATTTCACCGACAGCTAGTTTTACGCCTTGAAGTTTTATGCAAGCAATAATGTTAGTTTGTGAATAGTAAAAGGGTCCTGGAAAAATATTATTTAACCTGGCTTTCTCGCTTAGACATAATTAAATTACAACAATTATTTGCTTTTGGGTGAATATAACAATAACATAAGAAAACAATGTTTAATCTGAAATTAATAGATAAGTATACGAGAATTTTGAATGAAGAAATTACGGTATTTTTTTGGAAATAACTTCGGTTCGTTTAAATTGCTTACCTAAGTCTATTTATTTCATTTAATAATACCTACATGAAATAAATTTTGAGTCAAGACTGCTTTAATACTCATTATATTAGAAAATACGGTACGTATGAGTACAAATACAAGTAGGTATACTTTAACTATGAAAAAAAAATTACTACTCCTACTAATAGAAATAAACACAGTTATTCAAATTGTAACAGAATTTAATAATTTTCACTTTGAACACAAAAGGATAGCATTTGGAATTCAATAGACCTTTCTATCCTGCTCAAATTGGCTATTACGATGGTTGTAACAGATATAGCTTCAACTGGATTCATTTTTACCAGTTCCGAGGTGAGAATGCAATTGTGGATTAACTCGGAGAGGAAATAGAAACCGCTCTGCCGTCGACAGTCGAAGCTTTTATTGTTTTGTTCTTTTGTAAAGGTGGAAGCAAAAGTGGCAACTACAAAAAAGTAGGACGAATTTTTTTGCCTGTTTTATTAAAACATTCTTGTGAATGCAATTTTTTTTCTGTCTATATAATATTTCATTGGACACAGACTACAAAATAAATTTTTAAAGTCTGTGGCAATTCATTTCTTGCTTTTTAGCTTGAAGTTGGTTGTAATTTTGGCTTTAAATAATTTTATTTCACTATTTTTATTTTTACACCAAATGCGCACGGAAACCCAAGTTGTTACGATGTATATTGAATGTACGATGTTGAGCACATTAAACTCATATTTACCGTAAGTTACTGTTGTAATCGTTTAAAAGCAATCTTTTGAAAACGTTTGACGAGGGTTGATTAATTCGCATTTTAGCAGCGTGGTCGACTGTATACTCAGTACTTTACGGAACTTAACTAGATGATATAAAATTCGCTTTTAGGAGGCTGGCTACAGCCATGTGAGTTAATTTTATAACGGACACATCCAACACAATTAAAATTCACGTCAAGCATCGGTCACTGACACAAACATAGAGCTCCTTACAAGTAATAAAGTTAATTAATCTTTATTAGGCATCTGTTCCATGATTTTTATGTACTCATATATGTTAGAGCAGACGTTCACTGTAGTTCACATATACTGTTGTGAATTATGGAAGTAAAAACAATACGATATTAAATTGTCGCTGCAGCTGATCAACATTGAAATCAAAAATACTGTTTAAATCATACCAATTAAAGTTTTAAAACTAAAGTTTGTCTTAAGTGACTGAGTGTTAGAAAAGAGACATGTTTCGCGCGCACTGCCTATTTAATATGGCGAAGTGCGATTTTGCTATCGGATTACTTAGTATTTAAAATAAGAACATTGTATTTATTACAGGAGCTAGCAATACTTGTCAGTATGGTGATTCTAATGATTTACGCGATGTACTCTTCCTTCAATGCAGTCACGAAACGAAATGTGAATAATGGACTGCGTACGCCGGGGGAATCGTAAATCGTGAATAATAGTTATAACGTAGCCGAATTGCGAAATTGTTTCGCGATGTTTCCACTTTTGTTTCGCATTTTTAGGTTATCTTATATTGTTTATTTATCGAGCTTCAGTATTGAATCTGTGTAGTAATTTTTTTGTTATGTATTAATAGAGTAGCACACGAGATCGCGGACTACCTTCAAAGTACAGAAATACTCATAAAGCGAACATACACATTTAAACGGAAGTCGAC
>DWQL01000530.1:0-14711 GCA_018231265.1 Noctuana haematospila | reverse complement strand
TGTACTTGTGTTTCGTTTGGGAAGTGTGGATACCGGACACATTATTATAATTGAAGCGACCATCTCAGTCCTCATGAGTAACAAAGCCTCCAAGTATTATATCAGATAGGATTGCAGTGACCACTTAACATTAGGTGACCTGCATGCTCGTTTGCTAGTCATAAACGACAAAAATGCTTCATAACATTTGATAGATACTTTGTTATGTGAATCATAAGCCATTTAAAAATATATGCGATGTTTCTTTTATATAAATGCTCGAAGAAACCGTAACATTTGTAGGGGTATGTTTGACGTGATGGTTTATTATTGTACCGTAGACAATAGATGCATGGTTAAGGTTTCCCAGTGGAGTCCATTAATACCTATATCCAATAACATAGTAGCTTGTTGCATATTACGTCATATTGATACTATTAAGCTCTTCTATAACGCGAATCCACGTGTCCCTACATTCACATTTTTTTAAATGTAAGGAGGTAAGATATTTTCAACTAACTCTTTGTTCTACTTCACCGCAAAACTGGTAAGTGCATTTTGATGGCAAGCAGGTGCTAACACCGACATAAACATGCAGATCAGGCAGTTCCGCAGGATTTTTAAAATTGAATTTAAGTATGTTCCAATTCAGTACTGTAGCGACTTTCGAGGCGAATGGAAAGATTTACAAGATATGCCTATCCACCGAAAATCAATTTATTGAACAGAATCACCACGTAAATGGTATGGCTGAACATACGATATGTGCTGATCGCGACGAGCGGAATAAGAAAGGACTTTGAAAATGGAGTTCTGGTAACTCTCCGACCAGGTGCACAGATGAGCTGAGGAAGAATTAAAAGCAAAGGAAGAACTGTATTCAGAAAACGCAGAACCAGATGCAGTGGTCACTTGTCTATGTCCATCAGTGGACCTCTAAAAATTGATCGAAAAAACAGCATCGATTTTTTGTGTCTGACAATTTACGCGCCTTTTGATTGATTTCTTTAATATTTTAAAAACTTATGGATACGTCTCCGTGTCCTAGTCACAATTATATCTGTCCTGTAACAGATAGAATGAATCGAATACAAGTGGTACGGTACTTACGTGCTTTGTACCGTATCAATTGGAAGCTATATACAATATGTAATCTCAAGATAATATGTGTAGTGCACTTAGGTAATTTATTTATTATTTTACGTAGTCAGTCTCGTTTAAAAATCCATTTCGTGCCGACTGTCGCAGATAATATCAGCGTGTAACAATCCTCCTGGCGGCCGTGAACTTACTTGCAGCGTCCGCCGCCGTGTCGCATCGTGTTTATTTATTGCAATTTGCAGTGGTCTAAATTGTGCCCCTTCGTGTTGTTGGGCCAGGAACATGCCGACGGCCTCGCCAATTTTGGCCTGAATAGGCGTTCATACATCGGCATGCCGATTTACGATGTGCGTGCAATTTGCTGCGATGTGCATGTTGAGAAGTAGGACAAATTGCATTAGGAATATCTACCACCATAATATAATAGGACAGAATGAACTCTGTCGGGTCAGTTCTGCAATTAATAAAAATTAATTGTAGAACTCGAGAAGGTAACGCGACGTGAAAATTGTTAGAAATGTAGAGTACCTACCTATTTGGTTTTACGCTGAACATAATTTAATTAGCGAGCTTTCTATGGTTGCTTTGAAACAGAGAATTTGTAGTATTCATTGTTCTAATTGAAGTTCTAATGAATGCATGTAGAACTCGTTTTGTTAACAAACCGCTGTACGAAGATATGTTTTCATATAAATTTGTATTATTAATGTAAGACATGCTTTAAATTTTCGTATACTTATATAAAATAAAAATAATTAATATCTTTGTGGATCTATCTATTCTAACCTTAAAACTCACCTTCAGGTACGACTTTACCAATTTTCACTAAGAACGGTCTCTACTTAGTAAAGAAAACCTTGGAATCATTCTTTTGTCACTGAGCTTAGAACCTGAACTAATTTACTGACAAGTTGGAGAAATTTACAGGTAAAAAGATACCAAAAAAACTCGAAACAAGATCAAATATATTTGAATAAACAATTCTGAATAGGTATAAGGCATTTCTCTGGAGGCTAAACTCCTGCCAAAAATACAAATAAATAGCTGTTCTGTATTATGAATAGGTACGAGTACCTACTTTTAGAAGCTTTGTATGTCTCTCAACTTTTCTTCTTCGATCATAATATGATTTAATACATATTTGGTTACGAAAGTAATATTATCTAGTTTATATCATCATCAAAAACCCATATTCCTATGTTGGGCAGGTCTCCTTTCAAATATGAGAAACGCTTAGGTCATAATCTACCACGCCGGTCAAGTGTGGGTCTGTGGACTTACCTGATATTGATAACTAAATTTTATGCTTGATCAAACAGGAATCTAACGCAAATACTGTTTTATTTTTTATGAATATTACGAAATTACACGAATAAAGCAACGGAGCATTAGCTAAGATCCGGCGGAAGGAACCTGTAGTAACACTGCCAAATAAAGTGTTTTTCGTACCGTTTTATCCTGAAAGGAAAATACAATAATAAGGTCAGCCTCGAACACTGAATATTATTCTCACATCTCCATGATGGCAATTTCCCCAGGGCCTCACATATTTATTACAAACACGAGTACATTCATATCCGTTAGCGGGACGTGCGCGTTTCAAACAAGTCCATATTACATAACTGACGTTACAGCAAGTATAGGGAACGTTACTTACGCATCTTCTTGATTCGGATAATATGTCTTTAGAGCAACGCCAACGCTGCAATAGAAATGTAGATTTGAACGTGCAAATATCAGACGATAGTATTGAAAGTATAGGTAGGTAATAAATATATATACTTTATTAGTTACGTTACGTATATTTTAAACACGGCTGGTTGGTAAAAAATTAAGTTAGTGCGAGTTAAACTCGCATGGAGAGAGACTAAAAATATTTTGTTTGTATTTCAAATACTTTTTTCATTAATTAAATTTATTGAGGTCGAAACAACAGAAAACAAGAATAAGAAGTTAATAAATGAAGACTTAGCAAAATAATGATTTCTTTACTGAACACTGAAGTTTGCGGCAATCAAATTTTTTTTAAGTAAGTGTTTTGCATTTAATATTTCAATTCTAATACTCAATTACATATTATAATTATACTCGTAGGATACTATATTCATAGCTATATATTCCTTATAACTTTTTAGAAACTGTATACAGACCGGAAATGGAGAAGGTATAAATTAGCTTAAAAGGAATCATAATTTACAAAATGTGTATTTTGTCGGTTAGTTAGTTACTCCAAGCAAACCACATTCTACAGTATTTTTACGTCGCTAATGCAACTAAAAGCTTCTACTTCTGTTTCCATGGTCGGTCGGCAAAAATATAACAGCCGAAGGTATTTAACATTTGCAAGGTTTTCATTTATAAATCTTTTGTTTCTAAAATTTCTACATACAGTGAAACACTAAATGAATGTAGGTATTTAGTACTTAGTTAACTTCAGTTATAACGATTTTGACAATTTTGGAGTCGGTTGTTTTCGTAACGAGAGTTATGATTATTAATAATCATTTATTCTCCTGCATATCATGTAAATATTACAGAGGTACATATTTAACCCCCTTTTGTCTGTTTGGCTGTCTGAAAGAAATTGTTGTTTGAGCAATGAGACCATTTTTTGTGTCTACTTACCTACTTGTAATCTTAATCTCATGTACATTATAAACTAAAATCTATGTATCGATATGAACTAAAGAGTTATATATCTATCTTATAACAAGTGTATTCTTCGCATGCATCCTTAAGTGCAATATGTGAGGTGGGCGAGGATATCCGTAAGGCGATGAGTGTGAGCGGCATCTTGACCTCGGACGGCGAGCTCAGAGGATGTGGCGCTTTGTAGCATCATTTATATGCGATTAAAAATAGACTGGACCCTCTGCTCGTAATGAAACACGCGCAGTGTAATAAATCCAGGATGCAAGAGCATCTGAGTTTGCCAAGAAGTTTAGTACAGGAAGAATGCGGAATTATGTAGCACTTGGTGACCGCTCGATCTAGATTTAACTTTGCAGTTCAGTAAACGAATATTAACTGTAGCTTTTGAAAAAGCATATTGATAACATTACGATATGGTGATGACGTAATAATGATAGGTCGGTTCAAATTTTTTAAATTTTAATTGCTATCTTAGCTGTATAAATATTTGAGTTGCGAAAGGTCTACTACTTACTCTCTTTTGTGAACGAAGTAGTAAAGAAGAGAGCTTTTCATACCATACCGTGTCTTTACTGCAGCACATTTGCATTTTAGGAACTCCGATATATCTACCTTCTTAATTATGACATCTATTACTACCTACTATTGAGGTTTAATCGTTTTTGACTTGAGACGATTTCTATCATAAACCATTAATGGTTTATGACATTTAGGAGAGATTTAGATCAACAAATCAATTTGTTAGGCAGTTCTATAGTTCCACAAATATTCACTTACTGCACAGATCACTAAAACCTTTAAATGACTACAGTATAAGTACTATAATGTATCTTATCTACTTTTTAAACATTTTTATTATCTGCCGTTGTATGTTATATACGAAACGAACCAGGTGCTTTCCAATTTGCTGCAATAAAACAAAGAAAACCCAGTCTTTCTCCTTACTATATTAGATACACGTTCAAGTTAAGCTGATAACGTCGCACCAGGAAGTAAATAATAAAATTAGAAAAGCTTCTCGTAACTCGGGGAAAATATTCTAAGAACATGAGAAAAATCAAACTGCATTAGTGAGAAAACGCTGTCGAGTAGAATTCTCGATTGTAACAAAAGCAGCTTGGGGCGATGATTGGAATATTGCTGTGCAATTTTTTAAACTACTTAGATCTTACCGTGCCGTATTTCAGTGGTAGTTAGAAATGAGGGCTCAAGCGTGAATATTACGTTTTAAATTATCAAAATTGGTCTTTTTCATTAACCCTCGAGGCAAAAGGAATTTATTTTTAGTCGCTATTATGTGTGATAGGTACAATTTATGTAATTTCAGATTAATTAGAATAGAGCTCTCGCTATTTCTAAGCTCTGAAATGTCTAGTTTATGTTTTTATTATTTCCAAAAATAAGTAGGTACCCGAACTAGTCCCGAAATAAAACAAAAGGATTATACATTAGAAAACATGTACTTACCTACTAGTACAGTTACTTCACATAACTACGTATTTACTTACGAAGATAGGTAATTTGGTAATCTCTACGTTAAGTCACACTGAACATAATAGGCAACACTGTAAGGGTTGCTTATAACCTTGTAAAGCCATTATAAAATTACAAACAATTTCAGCTAATCTATGCGTTAATCGAATGACCAATAAACACTAAACTTTAAGTACACCGAATGTTTGTATCTACCTATTCCGCCGTATCGTAATCCAGCTTTTTAATTTACTCAGAAAGCTCCTAGACTAGAATTAAAAATAAGCACAACTTTCTCCAAAAGAGTCCGAAATTGCTTAAAAAGCTCGGTACCGTTTTTACAATTAACTGCTACGAATTTGGCAACAATGTGATGCTGATAACAGAGTTAACCTCGATTCTAAACTGGGTCAGTTCTAAAGCTTGGCTGCCAATAACGTTGCTCTACGTAATAAAAGCTAAACCTAATAGGTAGGTAGGTACTTTAAACAAAGGATAGGTATTTGCAAGGGAAAGAGATAATAGCGCATTGTGCTTTTTATGGAATGCAACTACCTTTTTTCAGCTTTTAACTGTTTTGTGTAGTCTTCTTTCGTTTTATTGTTTTACATACCTATCTTAAAACATATTTTATAATACCTCCATTACCTATCTATCCGGCGGAGGTATATTATAAATGTTATTTATGGACCTGTTTTTCTAATATCTTGGATCCACTGTATATTTCTGAATGATTGATATAAGCCTATAAGGTAGTAACTCATCTTGTTACATTTTAACCTGAGTCTTTGCCCGTTTACATTTGCTTATTATTGCATAATGCGCTATGGTAGAGCATCACAAAGTAAGATATTAATTGGATCTATTTATAATATAGAAATATATAAGTACATTATTCTGTAATTACCATTATTGTACTGTTATGGTGATATAGCAAATAAACGATTTTTTTTCTATCATTCTTTCTTCAAGAATTTTGCCTTTATTTGACTAATTTGAAAATAGTTAAAATAACGCTTCACATCGCTTCTTTCCCGCACAATAACGCACACAAAGACAACACGCAAATCGGGAATAAATTCTAAGTTCATCATTTAAACTTCCGTCTCACTAGTAATTAAACACTGAACCCCTCAATGGACGGACTGGAATGGTAACCACGAACACAACACAAATCGCCTGAAAAATGATGCGACAATAATATCTACAAAAGAAATCGAGAAGACATCTCATTCAAGACTGTATTTCCGTCTAGCGTTAAGAATATAAAGTAGCTGGTATTTTTAAGCAAAAACCTTGAACAAATAAACTTGGTGATATTGATTATTGTCGATCTATTTTCTCCATCGCAACGTTTAGATTGTCAGAAGGCTACGACAATTACGATATCTGAATACTAACCTATTCATACTCGTATACTTCGTTAGTTTATATTTTTAATAATTCTTAAAATAAATCTTCCAAGTAGTACCTTACAAGACGAGAGAGACAATATTTCATAGATATTATTCATTTTTAGGTAAAAATATTTTGCTACAAAAATGTTAACTTTAAATAAATAATAGCAAATACGAGCACTGAATAATACCTTTTGCAATAAAAAAACTGTCCTATCGTTTGGAGTAGTATAATACCTAAGCATAGGTAGACGGTAACAAATCGTGCTTGGATTTGCTTGTCGAATATCTTGATGCGATTTGGATAATGTCAATGTCGTCAGCTGGATTTGCTCGCTGACGTGAAGGGAGATAACCAACCAACTTACGGAGTCTGCTGTTTATAAAACTGTCTCGAGTATCTCACTTTTAGACGCTGAATTAGAGTGATGAATGTTCGTTTTTTAGTATACTTATAAATCTTTAACTTCTTTTTAAATTGTAGGAATTTTATTAGTTTACAAAATAGATTAAATAAAAATACCGTTTTATTATATTGTCTTGCAGTTGACCGTGTGATGATGAAAGCATTATAATACATAAGACAAACTCATGTCATCAGGCACTGTAGTCTGTAACAAAGAGCAAGCACCTGCTCTTCTCATACTCTGATATTTAATACCTACATATATAATATACATAATGTGCTTTTAAAATAATCACTACCACATCCCGGTACGATAGATCCATATATCAGAACACGCGCGGCCAATATCTCGCGCGCTGCATACGGAATTAAAACCGCACTTCGATGCATTTATTGACACACCTCGCTCCGAACTGCAAAACAAACAAAGACGAAGTGTACGTGCGGTTTTCATTTTCCTATCGTTTCTACAGCAGTTAATAACTCACGTTCTACAACTAGTTATCAACTCACTAATAACAATGCCCAGTGGTGTAATAGCTAGAGTCTTGGTGGAGAAATAGAGCAGTTATATTGAAAGTAGGTACTGCCCGGATATTTGTCATGTGTTTCCGGGATATGTTGTGAAGACTGTGAACTTACCAACTAATATCGTTCATTAACTTCTATTACTACTACTACCACCTATATTTACAGAGATTCAGTTTTTTTTGTTTTTAGAAGAAAAGTTGAGGACACTTTTGATTATGAGGCGTTCGAGATAGTACTAGGGATTAGGGAATATGACACATTAACGAGTATGTATGACCTCGAGTAGGACTGCGATACTGTCAGATGTTGAATGCTGGGTTGCAGACACCACTTACTTTTACTGAGGCATGTGTTCCTGTTTATTGCTTATTTCCTTAAGAAAGGCGTATCATTTAAGGCTGGCAACGCAAGAGCAGCCCTTCCGGTGTACCAAATGTTCATTGGCAGTAAAAAAGTGATTTTTTTCTTCTGCTACTTCATTTATTAACTTAATAGTAAGAGGCACCAACTAATCCCGCTATTGTTGTCATGTATCACGTGGTTGGAGCAAGTAATCGTTTGAAGGGATTATGACCACCGCTAACTAGATTTGAGCTCAGCTCTGCAGGCACGTGTGTGCGTCATATATTGTACCTATAACACTTTACTTACAATTTACTATGGTGCACTATTTAGTAAAAGAAATTCACAAAAGAATCCACAACCGGGAAAGCTAGGAGCAGATCAATAAATTGTAGACACGTTACAGTCATACAAAATACGTCTACATCTGCTTATCAATATACCAGCTTGCGCTGTTAGAGCGAAGCGAGCTGTGTAGCCTGTGTATTGAGTAATAACATTAAAAATAGTTAAAGGTACCCACTTTATTTTTACGTCCGTGATTGGACGTAATTTAATTAAGTTCATTCAAGTAATTCGACCGTAAAAAAGAAACGAGAGGACGAAAAGCAAGAACAAAGACACCTGAATAAATTATCAAGGCACAAGTTCGTAAAGTATTCCATTAAGATTTTTACGGCTTAATGTATTGTGTTATTTTAAACTTTTCTTGGTCATTAGTCTGTCTAATACTATGCCGTTATGCAGATATAAAAATTCAAATCAGCAGTTAACTGTATTTTTAAAAGTAATTAATAAGTAGATAAGAATTGGTTCAAATTAAATATAAAGCATCTACGTATGCCATCCTAGCAGTCATTTGCAAAATTATTATAACAGTAGCCGTGTCATTAATTTAGGCTACGTTTCAGTGAAACAAGAAATTAAATATATAAGAGCTAGCGAGTTACCTCTTATTACGTTTTAAATGGATTTTCCAAATATTGTATTTACTAGTATGGGATATAAAGTGGTTATTCAAACGAAATTTTTAATATCACTGGCTCAATATAAGGTTCTATCTTACATTTTTGCACAAATCGACTTCTAAACGGTTCTACCTATATCTGTTTGGCTTTCATTTTGTCATGGGTAAGCACTACACTAAAACGTTTTAATTTTGAAAGTTTTTCCCACACTTAATAAAAATTCACTGAGAACCTTATATTAGTAAATAAGCGACATAGCAACGTAATAATGAATAAAACGTAGAAACATAGAAACGAAATAAAATTTATTTCTTTTGACAATTTGAGAACCTAAATACCTGAATATTATTGTGCTGCTCATATTAATAGTTTTAATCTCGATACTTAGAACGGTACTCATAAAAAATATGCCTATTCGTGCCTAGACGTAGTCAAATTTATTTTGGTATCTACGTGTATTGAGATTAATTTAGGTACATCTGAATGTTTTATGTATCTTATATGTTTAACTCAGTTTCGCCACTCGATTTAGCAGCATTTTTGTAAATATTAATAGATTATAACTAAAGTGAAGAAAGTTTTTTTTCACTTACATCATACAATAATTAAGAAAGAGTAAATATTACAATTCTAAGAATTAGAATTCTTCTGATAAGAATATAAATCATTCTTAAAAATATTTTGAATTTATAAATTGGTACAACAAACATCAACAACAATTGGTAAAACAAAATTATAGGAATGAAATGAATTATGATAAAAAAACAACCGCCTTTCATATTACTAAAAATCTAAAAGGTCTATTTTGGTAGGATTGATCATTAGTCTTAAATGAAACGTGAGGTATGCTCTCAAACATTCCGCAATCTTTGAATAATTAATACTGTAGATGGATCATCTCGTTTTGAGGCTGTCTACTGAAATAAGCCTATCACAAGCGACCGAAGTTTGCAAAGCTTCTCTTTGTCTGTCGAGGAAAACACGTCAAGCGCTCGTCATATCTTTGAACTCTTGTTATGTTCCGGACAAGTTTTGATGTTTGTAAAGGGCTCTTGTCGAATAAACAAAATTAGTTATATACTTGGAAAGTATTTTCACAAAAGTTGTCCTTGTCTTTGTTTTACAAGTGCTTCCAGAACTTATAAATCGGAGTACATGGCGCTAATATGCAGTAGGTAAGTTTTCTTTTTAATTTATTAATGTACACACAGAAAAAACATTCATAAGGAAATAGAGATACGGTAGAAATTGAGTACAAGGGTTTTATTTCGAAAGGAAGTACCTAAATAACATGTGAAATAGAATGTATGTATGCCCTAAATACAGAACAAGGGTCTACCTTTATTTTTAGTATTTGTACATTACCCCTTTCATCCAACTGGGTTACTAACGTTTACTTCATGTTTCCAAAAACATATTTCAACTGTTCTGAATCGATAGTTCCAATTTCAAAATTAATTTCCAAATTAATAGATAAATGTAATGAACCTAATTATTAAGACTATTCTTTTGTGAACGACTTATAAATTCCATATAATGCTTATTTATATGTAGGTATATTTATTTTATAATATGATATTAGGTGGTATGCATGATTATATTATATATATATTTTAATTATTAAATTCTTTATTATTGTGCACCTACCGGAAATTTTCTTTTCTGCCTAGGGTCGACTGACGAAGAATGCGTCTAGGCATTAAATTCGGCATTTGTAATTCCTATTGTTATGTGTCGGTTAATAATTAAAGTTAATAAATGATTAAGCATCATAATTATGTAATATTATTATAACATTTTTATGTCGTAATACTTTGGTATCAGCTGCAACCATCTCATTAATGTCAGTGATCGCCAGGAGTATTTCATGTCAAAGAAGAAACTCTTGCGGAGCATTATTATGATAAAGTCTTTTCATACTTTAAGATTCTAAAAATCCCTTTTAGGTGCATCTTTAGATAAATTTGCATAGATATAATAGACATTGATTAATGTAGGTAGATAGATACATATTATAAAATATAGCGTGTGTCGTTTTGTAGTATAAGGTTTTTTAAATTAGATATACAAATTTTTTTTCGCGTAGTTCAGTAGAGATAGAA
This sequence comes from Noctuana haematospila, assembly GCA_018231265.1. Classification (NCBI taxonomy): domain Eukaryota; kingdom Metazoa; phylum Arthropoda; class Insecta; order Lepidoptera; family Hesperiidae; genus Noctuana; species Noctuana haematospila. Next base: position 3,760 of record DWQL01000530.1, on the reverse strand, counting down.
AGGTTGGTAATAAATAATATACACATAACATATTATTAATAGGTCCATTACTTGGTACCTGTAAGTAGTAGGTGGTGGTACATGTTAAATAATATTGTGTCAATTAAATCTTTACTACGAGATGACTATAATTTACTATACCTCTTAAATTATCGTCATCAGAATTCAGTGCATTTTTATTTAAAATATTCAAACTTACTAGCCACGAACAAGTTGTAACATCATGCTGAAAGTTTTAAAGTTTTGAACAACTTCGCTACGAATTCTGTTTTCCAACGATTGGGACAAAGTTCTTCACTCTAAATATTTTTTCTTACTATAGATGATACGTAAACATACAAATATACATTTATTCATTACAGCGCGGTCGTACTCGGTGCTAGAACTTTGCGCCAGAACTTGTACCCTAGAACTTTGATACATCTATTCTGGCTATTTCTAAACATGCGTCATAGTTTAGCGGTCATTGTGACAGAATGAATAATGGCAATAAGTTTTGATTAAGTGACAACTTTCACTGTAAACGTTTAGCTCGCCAGTAAAACATAGCTCGAACTTTAGTCAGCAATTAGTGCAAAGTTGCCCTCGGTTTGGTTTACATAACTATGATGTCCTCCATGAATTATAGACAATAGGACAACAATAAAGGAGGACAAATTTATCTTTGATTCTTCTATTACTATACCCAGTTAAAACCCAGTAATTCCATCTGTCGTTGTAGGTATGTTACTGTTACCACACGCATAGCATGGTCCTATATAGTTTTTTATTTTAGTAAAATGAGTAAAGCAAGTAGGTATTTTGAATGATACTATGACATATAATATATATGGATATTAGGATTATTAGGACATTTAATTAAAACGAAGAATTGCACATAGGTTTAGTTAAAGCCTACGAGAGCACTAAGAACGCACTTATTTATCTACCCCCAATGAAGACCATTGAGAAATGAAAGTTCTGTTTAAAAATTTGCTATTTTTGGATCAATGACTGATAATTTTTTTACAAAAAGTTAAAAAAGTTAAAAAGACTTTAAACTCAAAAGTAAGAAATAATTTACTATAGACTTTTTTGGAGTCAATTCCCCGCCGTTTTCTTGCCTCACAGGGCATGCCAAGCTGTCACGATTGTTATTAGTAGTAAAAAGTTTTTCCCTACAACCGGGGAAGGCCTGGTGCATACCTACTCTGAATCTAAATTCATCATTTACTCTTTTGAAACCTATGCTCAGCACGGGAACAGATATAAAATTATTAAGTTAGTGTATTACAGTACAGCTCATGACAAAAAAAGTATCCGAAAATAAAACAAACGTATGGTAGTCCAAAGCACAAATCGGTGCGGCGCAAAACTTGGAGAAACGCCAGAAGCACGAGCCACCGCTAACCGCGCTCGCGACACACGTCTTGCTGATGTTTTCATATTAATTTAACATTAATTCTTGAAATTGAAAACTCGGTCTGAAAAGAAACATCACTAATATTACGACCACTAAGGATCTGGTTTAAAAAAAGATCCCGACGAATTGAGAACCTCCTACTTTTTTTTGAATTAACCGTGAATTAGACGTATAAAGATACTTATTAGCAAGCTGTATCTATCTGTAAGTGGAGTTATGTGTTTTTCCATAACTTTGACTACTTTTATATAGGTAAGCTGATGTTATACATGTAATTCTGTTGGTAGTTCTAATAAATACCTAGGGTTAAATGGTTAAAAAAATGTACCTACATGTTTAACAAATCATTCCTTTACAATTAACCAAAATACTTAGATATTTATTTATTTGGAAATGTTTATCCAATAAACAGAGTGTAGAGGGGTTTCGAGAAGTCTTACATAATCATGTAACTAACAAACGGAATGTAACCGTGAAATTGCTATCCATTGAAATTCTAGAAACTGTTTGATCTTATATTTCTAATGGTTTCGAATAAAGTAATATATACAATACTCTATTTTATTTATATGTATATACATTATACATGTAGTGAAAAAAAATTTCATTTCATGTTGTATTATGTTACTTGAATGAAACGTATTTTCTACTTCAATAGATAATTCTTTCGTTAATAGAGGTTTCCTTTGATCAATCCTAAATAATAGGAAGGTTAGGTTTAAGGTCAGTTTCATAAATAATATTGCATAAATAATACTGCATGCATGCACCCTGCACCTTGATGCACCCTTGATGCAGTATCCACGGGTAAACTGGAATTACCCGTGGACGGGGCATGCCCCATTAGACCCTAAACGACCGTGACGTCAGGAAGTGGTTTTAATTTAGCTTCCAAGATTTGACACAAAGTTCGTGTTATTTAGCAAGATAGATAAATAAAAACTTGTATGTATTATTAATCATTTCGAAGATTAGAAAACAATCTGGCAAATCTTACGTAGTTCATAAACCTATCTTTAATAGAAGAGACAGTGTACAGTTGACTGTTAAGGTGGAAGAACATTAAAGAGGCCAAAATTTAAACCAGAAGGTACCTTCTATCACTTAATACGATGTAATGAATGTAAATATAATGAAGAGATTTTCATGGGAGTTTTGATTGGATTTAGTAGGAGCGAGCGAGTAGAGCTACACTTGATAATTGAATTATTCAAGCTCGGGTAGCTGGGAGCGCGGAGCTTGCGTAATTTAAAATTGCGGTGTTAAATTACGACGCTTGTCACACTACCAGCCGGATGACGATGTGTATAACATTAGTTATTACTCTAAACGTTAAATCATTATATATATTTATTTAACATTTATTTAGTAAAACCTTAAACAAAGAATACAAAAGGTAGACTTATTGCTGGACGGCTTTCTCTACCAGTCAACCTATATAATATAAGCCTAACATGTAAATAAGCCAGCATGAACATGGGCAGAGGAGTCACCAATGCAAAGGAGGCTTTAAAGGAGTTTTTTTAACTCTATTTTTAAAGAATCATGTCATGGTCCGCGTAGTAATAGTGGTTTTTTAAAATAGGGCTCGAAATTAAGCTATAACTATAACGAGAAAGAATAGTATAAAATATACAGTAAATATACGATATATTTAAGTAAATAAAAGCTTTGCTCGTATTGATTCTTTCCTCGTAGGCATTAAAGCAAGTTCCTGACTAAGTTTGGACTGCGGCATGAAGAATGTTAAGATATTTATGAGGTGAAGTTTCGGCTGGCAGCACACGCCCGCAGTCAATGTGGGGGAACAATAGCCATATAATGGAGTTTCCATTCAGTGCACAACTTGGACAAAGTTTCCCTCAAGAGCTGTGCTTAACGTGCGTTCATTAAGTTTGGTGCAATTAATAACTTTTAGAAATTGGTTTTTCGAAATTCGTCTTTAGAATAAAATATATTAGCTGTTGCCCGCCGATACGCACTCCTTAAATTCTAATTTAATGACCTCTATAAACCCGATAAAATGGAGTCCATCGGCAGTATTTTAAATACATGTTATAAATTATTCTATTCTAATATGCATTTACGATGTTAGTGTGTCTTAGTCAGGACTACGCTAATAAAGAGATTTGATACGGGTTGGTATGAGCTCCTGTAATAAAAACTTTATAATGTGGTTTTAATCATATTTTTTCATTATATTTTCTAAATTAGAACATAAAACTGGAGTGAAACCCTCGCCGTAGCTAACCGACGAACGCGTTCGCCGAGATTTAATTTAATTAGTCAAAGACATTAGCACCTGAGTATAGCTCGAGTTGCGAAATTAATGATTCCGAAGAGATTTGCTCCAACTTG
>DWQL01000529.1:0-14733 GCA_018231265.1 Noctuana haematospila | reverse complement strand
TCTTACGCATTGCAGTGCCCCGCTCAAGCGTTCCCAGTCCCATTATTCAGGTAAATGTTAACTGATACCTTTATTTTAAACATTTACGTAGAGCCAGTCGGGCGCGTATCTCCGAGATTTGCTTCAGTTGTGATGGGTACAATGATCGGCATCAAGAAAAATCATTCTTTTGCCTTACAATGCCCTGCGCAAGCGTTCCCAGTTCCAATCTTCAGGTATTGTTCTTTTTTTTTCAAATCTTCAATTCTATTGATCATAAAGCAATTGTTAATTTCAGTCGTAATAATATGTCATGTGTTTTGCTGAATATTTAAGAAAAGACAATTTGCTTCAGAACCTATGGGAAAAGTGTCTCCAAAATTTCCAACCTTAGAAAAAAGCCGACTTTTCAATTTCGATAGCAATCAAAGTTTTTCGCTCTTATGCCCTGCTCAAGCATTTCCAGCCCCAATGTTTAGGTAAGAGGTTAATTTCTTATAAATAATTATTTATTAAAATATGTAATTAATAATTATATAATATCATTCTTTATCACATCCGTATTTTTATAAAAGAATGGTCACACATCACCGTTTTTCGTGAACAGAACCGATGGGCAAAGTATCGCCGAAATTTCCGTCGATGGAAACTGGCCGCAGTTTTACATTTTCCTCAAACACGTGCGTTACGATGCTATGTCCGGCACAGGCCTTTCCAACTCCATTATTCAGGTATTTTCACTGATAAGTATATTACTGTTGTGTTCCTAGAACCTGTAGGACGAGTCTCGCCCAAATTTCCTTCGGTGGATAGCTCGAGAAGTTTCAGCGCTATACTTAATAGCAGTTTGACGATATTATGTCCGGCACAGGCGTTTCCAGTCCCATTGTTCAGGTAATTCGTTTTTCCTGAAACTTTATATTTAAATAGTTACCTACATAAATATTTATTCTTAGAACCCGTCGGCCGTGTTTCGCCTAAATTCACAACAACCGATAAAAGTCGCGCGTTTGACTCTATCGGAGGCGATAGCATCACAATGCTGTGTCCAGCACAAGCTTTTCCCGTTCCCGTGTACAGGTATACATACAAATTTCATATTTTGTATTTCACTTTTTTCCATAGAACCCATGGGCGGCGCCGCGCCAAAAGTCGCGTCAAAAATGATTGATATCACTGAAATTTCTGCGAATAACACCGTAACTTTGCTTTGTATGGCTCAGGCTTTCCCCGTTCCAATATTCAGGTAACTTTCACCGTTTAAGGTTTTTTTGCATATAAATAAACAAAATTTATGTTTAGAGCCCGTAGGAAGAGTACCTCCGAAGTTTCCCACCTTGGATAGTGTAAGAGGCTTCAGTACATTAGTAAACGCAAGTGTGACGTTATTATGTCCTGCTCAAGCGTTTCCTGTTCCATTGTCCAGGTAACTCTATTTATCAATTATATTTTTAGAGCCCATTAACAGTGCTCCACCGAAAGTCCCAACAAAAATAATCGAATTTGTGGAATTCAGCATGGACTCCAGTATAACGTTACTTTGCTTGGCACAAGCGTATCCCGTTCCTGTGTTTAGGTGAGTTTTCAAGTTGCAATTTATTACTATTGAGGATAGATCGATTAAAGATATTGTTTGAAATATCATAGTTTATCAAAGCCAGGGTGACCCTATCCCCACTTTCGTATTTCCTAATTATATTGCGTGTTTTAGAACCGATTGGCTCCAAAAGCCCTTCATTTTCGAGTGGCTCAAAATTAGCCTGGTTTGAAATATCCTCTGCTCAAGATTTTGCTTTATTATGTCCAGCACAAGGGTTTCCTGTTCCCGTGTTTAGGTGAGAAATATTAATGAAACAAAATCGCAACAGTTTCTTATGTAATTTAAAATTTCAGAGCCTATTGGTTCCAAGCCGCCTGTGTTTTCGACTGATGATAAATTAGCGTGGTTCATTAGCAGACCAGTAGGACATAATTTAGCTTTACTGTGTCGAGCTCAGGGATATCCTATTCCTGTCTACAGGTACCTACCTAATTAATAATTCATTTTGTAATTTTTACATTTAATTTTAGAGCCCATCGGATCAAAATCACCAACTTTTTCTACCGATAATAAGTTTTCTTGGTATGTAAGGACTGTCGGTCAAAGCTTCAATATTCTGTGTCCAGCTCAGGCTTTCCCTGTACCTTCATTCAGGTGAATAAGAAATTCTTGTTTTTAATTGTAGAACCTGTTGGCTTTAAATCTCCTACGTTCTCTAGTGACGTCCAGTTTTCGGGAATAATTCGAAAAACTGGTCAAGACTTTTCTCTTTTGTGTCAAGCTCAAGCATTTCCTATCCCGTTATTCAGGTAAGCGAATTTTTTAAGTAATTAAGCAAATTATTAACCTCGATAAAATCCTTCTGACAGAACCTATAGGATCGAAGGCCCCGTCGTTTTCTTTGGAATTCAAAAGCACAACGCTTACCAAAATTGCGAAGCAAGCTATTGTTCTTTTGTGTCAGGCTCAGGCACATCCATCTCCCGTGTTCAAGTGAGTGGTTTCTAACATTGTGCAATCCTTTTCTTTTTTATGTAGAACCAGTAACCGCCAGAGCGCCTGCATTTCCAACCTCTGCATCGTCTTACAATTACAATATCCAAGAAAAATCTGGCGGTTCTATGCTTTGTCAGGCACAAGGGTACCCTCAACCGATGTTCAGGTGGGTCGTCTAGTGTACGTCTAGACCTAGTTGGTTTTAATTTTAGAACCTGTTGGCGCGAAAGCTCCATCTTTTTCTACTTCGTCAAAGGGCAGCATTTTCGTAACTGAAATGGGACAAGGCTTTGCGTTACTTTGTCAAGCACAAGCGTCGCCTTTGCCAATTTTTAGGTAAGTCAAAATATGAGTACAATGGTACAGATTGAAACTTTGTTTATTTCCGTTGTGCAGAACCTGTGGGTTCCAAGCCACCGACCTTCCCAACTGATTTAACGTCGTCGGCTGTAACGAGGCATAAGGATCAAAATTTTTCAATGCTGTGTCAAGCCCAGGCTTTTCCTTTACCAATTTTCAGGCAAGTTATTATCACCAGTATTCTTATAATTTGTTTAAAGTATCAGTATATAATAAAGTCAAATTACTGATACGATAGGTCTGATACATCTGTTACATTAAATAAACAGCTATTTTTTAAGTAATTTGGTTTACTTCAACCTTATTTATCTTCTACAGAGCCCGTCGGATCTAAGGCTCCTACTTTTTCAACTGAGTCAGCACTTTCTTCTATAAAGAGACATCAAAGTCAAAGTTTTGCACTACTATGTCAAGCTCAAGCTTTCCCCGTACCAATTTTCAGGCAAGTTCAAAACTATCTTTTGTGTTTGTGATAAATAATTTAAATTTTGTAGAGCCTATTGGTGCTAAATCTCCGACTTTTTCGTCCGAATCTATGGGAAGCATTTTTAGAAAACGTGTTGGGCAAAGCTTCACACTGCTTTGCCAAGCTCAAAGCTTTCCCGCCCCAATTTTCAGGCAAGTTTATTTTAATAGAATATTGAGACACTTTATGGAATAATAATGTAAAATATTTTTAACTGCAGAGCCCATTGGATACAAAGCTCCTACTTTCTCTACGGATGCTCGTAGTTCCACTTTTATACGCACTGTTGATCAAAGTTTTGGACTTTTGTGTCAAGCTCAAGCTTATCCTGTACCTATATTCAGGCAAGTTATTAGATATAAGACTTAAAATAATGATGAGCCTTAACTGTTTGTAATTGGTTTCTGGTATTCATAGACATATTATAGATCTACGTTTCAGTAGTTGCAATTTTACTCAGTATATTTTTTTAATTAAAAAATAAAGCACTTTGATAAAAGTATAATGTCATGGGTTTCTTCAGAACCAATTGCAAGTGCCGTTCCAAGTATCACTTCAACTCCAAAAGCTGCCGTACACTACTCTCACAATACCTCGTTAGCGCTAGTATGCCCGGCGCAAGGATTTCCTGTACCAGTATCAAGGTGCGTTAACCATATATCTTAACGTATATTACAGAACCAACTAATAAAATAGCTCCACGAAGTGATAAAAGCCGAAAATTTGAAGGCGGAGAGATTTTTTTAGCTTCTGTTATTGAATCAGTTTTTCTGACTTGTGAAGTAGCCGGCTACCCCCCACCTATATTCAGGTGAGTGTATGCATAGATGGTTGTTATGTACCTAAAAGTTTGGACATTAAAATAAATTATATACTGATGCTTAGTCTCTTAATCTCATTAATGAGCGCCAGACTGTCTAGAACGTCTCTCATCTCGTGTCATATATTATGTTCTTCTCTGTATTTACAGAACCAACCAATAAAATCGCTCCTAGAAAAGATTCCACTAAGCACTTCGAAGGTTGGGAAGTAATCTACGTACCCCAACGCGAAGCGTCATATCTGACCTGACAAGTTTCCGCTTTCCCAGCACCCATATATCGGTGAGTGATAGGAGTAACAATCGGTCACGGTCGGTTTACATTGCAGAACCAACGGGTAGGACCAGGCCGAAGGTAACCGGGGACGGTCTAAACCGTCATGTAGGCCGGGACAGCGAGAACCTCGCGCTTCTCTGCGAGGTTCAAGCGTTCCCCGCTCCCATTACAAGGTACGGTCCTTGCGCAATCACGGCCGGCCGCCGGCATCTCACGCATTCATCCTTCACGTAGCGACACCATGCCATCCCAATGTATTGATATGCGTTGTTATTGCAGTCTGTAGCGGCGGGCGCGTCGCCCACGCGTGACATGAACACGTGAAGGCGTGATGAGCCGCGGCCGGCCGCAAGCCCTATTACGGTCCTCAGCCAAAGTATCGATTGAGAGGCGTAGACACCTCCTGGTAAGTTACAGGGTGTTCTTGCTTTTTTGATCGCTTTAATCTTTACTTTGTGCTTCCCTGATCTTATTTAAAGCATTTCACATATTTTTGCTATACAAAAGGACCAACTTTTTATCTTTGAAGTTTTCTAAGCTTATTTTTGTAGTTGTTACGCAGGGCACTGATGACTTTTATAGTGGGCTTTTTAACCTAACTTAAAACATTTGTTTCTTCTCATCACATTCTTAGTGAAGAGTTATTCCATTGATTGAGTGATAGTGTATAAGAGAATAGTGAAGAGAAATTCCAAGATGTTAGCGTTAGATTGTGTAATTTCTGCGTTGTAAATCTAATATTCAATAGGTTTTTATCTGCTTTGTAAGAGGTGGTGCCACGGACGTACACTTAATAATTTAGGCACTTTGTAAATGCATAATTAGTCAATACCTACTGTATTTTTAAAATTCATGGGTCATTAAATAAAAAATTGTTTTGGGTAAAGTTAACGAGACTATTAAAACCAATAATGAGCTGATCACCTTAAATTCAAATAAATAATTTTGCAATTTCTTTATCACGTTTTGGTGACTGCGAATTAGGTTGTTTCAACGGTTTCTCTATTGTTGCAGATGGTATAAGTTTATCGATGGCACTGCTAGGAAACAACCAGTGACTCTTGATGACAGAGTTAAACAAGTATCTGGTACCCTTATTATAAAAGAAGCTAAAGTTGAGGATTCTGGAAAATACCTTTGCGTTGTTAATAACTCTGTTGGAGGTGAGTTTCTAAACTTTTATTGGCATTTGTTTGCATTTACATACAACAAATAATATAAAAATTAACTCTGTATAACATAAATTTTTTTAAACTAAATATAAATTAATAAGCTATAGAAAATTTATTTTGTAATTATTGACTCTAAATACAATGAAGGGAAATGGGGATTTACTTTAATTAATTATTGTATACCAAAACAGTGGCAACAACTCTTTAAATCATTTACGTATCTATATTACAAATTTAATAATAATATTTCCAGGCGAATCTGTAGAAACTGTTTTGACTGTAACCGCTCCATTAAAAGCGACCGTTGAACCCGCTACCCAGACCGTGGACTTTGGACGCCCAGCTGTTTTCACGTGCAGATACGAAGGAAACCCCATTAAAACCGTAACTTGGCTGAAGGATGGCAAGGACATGAACCATCATGATGCTATGCTGAGGTATATTGTTTAAATATTCATTAAAAAGCAGTCTTCACTAAAGCTTATTCACCAAATTTGACTGTGACACTAAAAATAAGATTTCTAGACTAGTTCGGTCCTTCCTAAGTAATATTTTTCATTACAATTTCGTCCAGTGTTTTTTTTGCAACGACTTAAGCCCACTTTATGCTTTATACCTTTTTTTTCTATAAAGATTAAACTTTTCGCCATTCGAATGGTCCTGGGTTCGATTTCCGGCTGGGCAAAAGTTCAAATGGTGGATTTAGATCTAGTGTGTTGCTAAGAGTGTAAAGCGTTATTTTTTTTATGTAAAGGCATTAATAAATAAACAGGATCGACTCCGTCAAGAAAGAGGACAAGGGAATGTATCAATGCTTCATCAGAAACGACCAAGAGAGTGCCGGTGCTAGTGCTGAACTGAAACTTGGAGGACGATGTATGTATCAATAGCTTTACAAATACGTGTTTCTAATATAAAATATAATTATTACACAATATGTTACTTCGTTTTCCAGTCGAGCCGCCCCAGATCCGTCACAGCTTCGGCGAACAGACCCTCCGCTCAGGCCCCTCCCTTCGTCTCAAGTGCGTCGCATCTGGCAACCCCACTCCCGATATCGCGTGGCTTCTTGATGGCGATAAGCTCTCCAGTGGCGAGCGTCTCCAGATCGGACAGTTCGTCACCGCCGATGGCAACGTCGAATCTCACCTCAACATCTCTTCGGTCCACACCAACGATGGCGGTCTTTACTCGTGTATCGCGTCCAGCAAGGTAAGATTGAGAAATATAGAAGCATACCTGTATTGTTAGATTTGGAGATTCGTCGTTCTTGACGAAGTAGTAGCAGATTGTGGCATATTCTGACATGGGTATATCTAATATTTAGTAGTATTCTTTAACATTGTCCTTACGAGATGTAAACCATGTTTCTTTACAAAGTTCCCGATATGTTTGTGCAGTTATATACATAAACTACGTAGGGTAGATAAAGTAGGGTTATACTTGTCACGAACCGCGTGTCTAAAGCTGTTTTTCTCCTTTTCTTCAATCAAGTAGTTGCTGGATAAGTAGTGAATACTGTCGGGCGTAATTTTTGAGCCGTCTGTAGTGATATAAATGTGCAAGGTATGTTTGTGTGTGTGCAGGTGGGCAGCGCGTCGCACTCGGCCCGCGTGAACGTGTACGGCATGCCGTACGTGCGCACCATGAAGAAGCGGCCCGTCGTCGCCGGGGACAGCCTCGTCGCGCACTGCCCCGTCGCCGGCTACCCCATCGACTCCATCGTCTGGGAACGAGATGGACGGTCGGTTTTCATGCTACCCTTATTTACCTATTCATTTGAGTTACATATCTACACGTTAGTTAAAGACTAATAGCAGGAACTCTTTTTAAAGCAGATGAATTTTTTGTGTTCTTTTTTCTTGTATAAATAAGCAGTGCCCAATCACTACATAATATAAAACAAAGTAGCTTTCTCTGTCCCTATATCCCTATGTATGCTTAAATATTTAAAACTACGCAACGGATTTAAATGCGGTTTTTTTTTAATAGATAGAGTGATTGAAGAGGAAGGTTTATATGTATAAACGTTTACAGTTTTTATATAGTGCATTTAGTATCAGCATTGCACCCGTGCTAGTTATAGTACAAAAAATATCAAATGATTTAACATTCCCCTCCTCTTTTAGAATTTTGATCTAACTAATACATTTGAAAGTCTTACTATAAGCGTAGAGAGTATATAGAGATATTGTATTGAACTCTACTTTTTACAATTCTTATTAAAATAATCTTGAACCTATTTGTGTTTATATAAATCTTACCTGTTCTTGAAATTATTGTTAATTATATTTTTTTTTTAAATAAATATGGGAGATTTTTTTCTAGCATATCATACGTTAGCAATACGGAACCAATTTCTATTCAATTTCTAGTGTACTTCCAATCAACCGCAAACAAAAAGTTTTCCCCAATGGCACTCTTGTCATCGAGAACGTGGAACGCATGAGCGACCAGGCCACGTACACCTGCGTTGCCAAGAACTCGCAAGGATACAGCGCCAGGGGCAACCTCGAACTGCAAGTCATGGGTAAGTTCTGAATTATATTTATGATTTCTATTAAGTTAACGTTGGGCTCGTAACATTAATTTCGTCGTAGAATATGAATAGGTTCATACGAATTTACACCTTTCTGTCTAATGTTGTCATAAAATTAACTGACATCAACCACAAACTAAGCAATTTCATAAAAAATTTAGGATTTCATGAATACGAACATAAAGCTAGTTTTCAGTTATTAATATAGAATTTATAATACAAATTTAGTTATTAAATATTATGAAACAATTCAATACTATGTATAATTTATCAAATTTACAAACACACGGCATTACTCCAAGTCTCAATTATTACGTCACTTTAAAATATTGTAAGTTATACTATTACGAGCTCAAAGGTAACTAAACATAAGTCTTCGTGGATATCGTGAATGCAATGAATATTTTATTCCCACGGAATTGAGAGAGAGAAAAAAACTTGTGAGAAAGAAACTTTTTTTCTTTGGTTACTTACTACCCATATTTTGCACTGACGTTCTATGAGAATAGACAGTGATCTATTTTAATAATAAAATATTTATAATAGCACTCTACATAAGAAACGTCACGAATACCACAGTCCATAATATATTTTGTGCCTCTACATAATTAAGTATTATTAAAAATAGTTTCCATTATTCAAAATATTATACGATAATATTAAAAGTTATTTTATAGTTCATTTCATTTACGATACTTGTTTTTTCCATAAACACTTGCAATATAAAGGAAGAGTTTCACTTACAACTTACAAATTTAAATAATATAATGTTTATTGTACATGGTGAAAATTTTGATTATTCACACACACAAAGCGGCTTTGTTACTGCTCCTTAAACGCACCAATTAATTAAGCGTTTTGTACATATTATGTGGTATAAAAGATGCCTGTAGTAGAATGTTATGTTTAAATAAAATTTTTCAGTCTTCAGTATTATCAACACAACTTACCTGTGTATGATTTAAGATAGGCCGTTTGAGGTGAGATGTGGATAAACTCTAGTAAATAACTAACATTATTTTTAATCAATTTAGATTTTTTTCGTTTTCCGTATTTATAAATGGCTATTAAAGTTGTAAGTGACATCACTGAGTAATTAGTATAATGGAAATGAAGGAGGTTACATTTTTTAATGTATTAATAAGACTTAGTATTTATAATGTGCTTTTTGTAAAACAGGAGAACATAATCTTTAAGAAAATTACTCAGTGGCTCTTCAAAGTTAAAGCTGTAAGATTACTGTACCTAATAATAGACTGGATTTCATTATTGTAGGATTTTAAATTAAAAAAATACAACTAAAATTCAATTTTTAAACGAGCAACCAGGAAGGTAATCTTACGGCATTATTACGTTTAATTATGTCTTAACCTAATACATGTTTTCTTTCAGGTGTTATCATGATTTACATATTATTCCATTTAACTTTTAAATTTCTCAATGAAGGTTTTGTTAGGATATAATAAAATAATAGAAGTTTATGCCCGCCAAAGCTACTTCGTTTGCCACACACGCCCCTGTCTAAATTACATTTTGAGTGTTTACACAGTGCCTCCTCAAATATTACCCTTCGAATTCGGCGACGAACCTGCCAACGCCGGAGACATGGCCTCGATATCTTGTGCGGTGAGCAAAGGCGATCAACCCCTTAACATTTCCTGGGTTTTCAACGGACATCTAGTATCTAAAATTAACGAGCTAGGAATTGTAATTACGACCATCAACAAAAAGACTTCCATACTAAACATCGACTCAGTGAGTGGAATACACAGGGGCTCATATTATTGTGTGGCGACGAACCCGGCTGGCTCTGCTAATCACAGCGCTGTACTCGAAGTCAATGGTACATGACCCAGATAACAACCGCTTGCTTTTCTGTCGCTTCTCTAGTGTAGCTCCAATACCCTGTTTAAATCCCGTCTGTAATTCTTTTTTTATTACTAATTCGTCTCAGTTCCGCCACAAATCACTCCATTCGAATTTGGAGAAGAAATTCTTAATGAAGGTGAGACAGCCTCGGTGTCCTGCGTGATGAGCAAGGGTGATCTTCCGGTCACTTTTAAATGGCGATTCAACGGCGAAGAGATCAGACCACGTAACAATCTTGGCATTGTCCTGACTACCATAAGCAAAAAGACCTCCATCTTGAATATCGAGGCAGTCAGTTCCATCCATCGGGGCTCGTACACTTGCACACTTAGAAACGACGCGGGAGAAACCAATCATACTACTCTTCTAAGTGTTAATGGTTCGCTTAATCCTCTATTAGTTCTTTTTTTAAATGTTTATGCTTTTCACCAAACACAGTTCCTCCTCAAATCTTACCCTTCGAGTTCGGCGATGAGCCTGCCAACGCTGGCGACACAGCTTCGGTCCAATGCGTTATGAACAAAGGCGATCTTCCGGCCAACTTTTCGTGGAGCTTAAATGGCCGAAAAATATCACAGGGAAATACATTGGGCATTGCCATTGGAAGCATGAGCCGAAAAATGTCCATCCTTAATATTGATTCCGTAAACGGAACGCATCGCGGAACCTATGTTTGTCAAGTGGACAACGTAGCCGGACAAGTGAATCACAGCTCCACGCTGGAAGTGAATGGTCTTTGTTGTGATATTTCTTTGTAGACATTTAGAACAATTAGACGATGTGTTTGCATATTAAAATAGCTTCCCTTAACAGTTTTACCCCAAATCCATCCCTTCACCTTCGGCGACGAGCCAGCCAACGCAGGTGACACGGTCGGAGTTCAATGTATGGTAGCCAAAGGCGACGCTCCGATTAACATTACCTGGCAATTAAACGGCAAAGATGTCAGAAAAATTCCAGGAGTAACGGTGACAAAGATTGGTCACAAATCCAGCAGTCTCTCAATAGACTCCGTCTCCTTCATTCATACGGGAGTTTACACTTGTCTAGCTACCAATCAGGCTGGTCATGCAAATTACTCTTCCGATTTGTCGGTCAATGGTAAAGCTTCGTTTTGTTGATTGTAAACAAAAGATTGCTTACGTTTTACATTTTGCTATTTCCTTCCTGTTCTTTCCTTCCTATAGGATCAACAAATCATTAATAATTTTTGTGAAATATTATTACAAGTTACAATGATTTATCGGATCTCGCTTAAGACACCGCTATTAACTTCTGGATAATTTTAGTTGCACCCCAGGTTACTCCCTTTGATTTCGGAGAAGAAATACTCAATGCCGGCGACACAGTATCCCTTACATGCACAGTAGGGAAAGGGGATTTGCCTTTAAAAATTCACTGGCAACTCAATGCTCAAATTTTAAATTCGGGAAATGGTATATACATTAATAGAAATGGAAAAAGAATTTCAATCTTGAGTATTGAAAATGTTCAACATGAACACATCGGCAATTACACTTGCATCGCTGAAAACCAAGCCGGCCGCAGTAGCCACAGCGCGGTGCTCAACGTGAATGGTACCTTTTGGAGCGCAATCTTATTATTTCAACTCGCTTTGTTTGCACATAGTTTATTTAATTAATAGTTTTGTATGTATATTTACACTGTCCTGTTAAATATTTGTTTTCAAGTATGTATATATAGTTCATTTCCAAACCTCTATTAGGAATATCACCATAATAAAACAACACAGCTAACACTGTCAAGTAGCAAATGTTAATATACATATATGAAAGCGCGTGTGTGGCAACGACATCCCAGTTTTCCATTAGAATTTTTTAAAGAATTTATGTTCTGAAGCATTGTTTTATCGTTTAGTTGCGCCGCAAATAATGCCGTTCGATTTTGGATCTGATCCCGTTAATGACCAGGAAATGGTAGTCGTAATATGCACTGCGAGCAAAGGTGATTTCCCTCTTTCCATTCAATGGTACTTTAATGGAAAACCAGTAAAGTCTGGTACGAACGGCGTCATGCTCACAAATGCAAAGCGGACTAGCCAACTCACGATAGAATCCGTGACGCACATTAACCAGGGAAATTATACGTGTACTGTTAAAAACCAAGCTGGTGAAGTGAACCACACAGCTGAACTCTATGTCAATGGTATATTGTCTACACTTTTTTTATCTAGTCACGGTTTGCATCATCGTTTTATATGTTTATTTGCTTACACCTCCTGCTATAGTCCCTCCGCAAGTAACATCGTTCGAATTTGGAGAAGAACCTGTAAACGCCCAAGAAATGGTTTTGGTCACATGTGCAGTCAGTAAAGGCGACCAACCGTTAAAAATTGAATGGTACTTTAATGGAAACAAAGTTACGGCTGGTGATATAGGAATATCACTTTTAAACACAAAACGTGCCAGTCAACTGAGTATTGAGTCCGTAAGCCATCAAAACCAAGGAAATTATACATGTGTAGTAAGAAATGAAGCGGGTTCCATGAATCACACTGCTCAACTTTTCGTCAATGGTACATCCTCCCAGTACATTCACCGCTTTAGTAGTCTAGTAATTTTAGTGTGCCTTGCGTTATGAACCCTTATTCCTGTCCTTGGTAACTTTGGCGGGTCATAAAATTATTCCTCAAAGTAAATAAAAAAAGACAACATGAAGATTAAAATATAAATTTGCAAAATTAAATTAAGCGATGAGATAATATTAATTTCAGTGGCACCAGAAATATCTCCTTTCGAATTCGATGAATCAGTTTTTTACGGTGAAGGAGTTCAAGTAATGTGTCATATTCCAAAGGGAGACAAACCCTTAACCTTCAAGTGGAGTTTCAGTGGAGGAGATGTGAGTGTACTCCCTGGGTTGAACATAATGAATGTTGGGGACAGGGGATCAGCTCTTATAATACCATCTGTAACAGCCAAGCATTCTGGCAATTATACGTGCACCGCCTCCAATGTTGTCGCCAGAGATAGCCACTCCGCAACGCTCAATGTGAAGGGTATACGCTCATGGTTGAATAGTGTCCGCTTTTCATGTTTGTGTTCTTTCCCAATTGAACCCTTTGTAAAAATCGTAATTATTGTAATAAATATACAATTCTTACAGTTGCCCCCTTAATATCCTCTTTTGAATTCGATGAAGCTGTATTTTACGGAGAAAGCATTCAAGTAATGTGCCACATTCAAAAAGGAGATATGCCAATAAAAATTATGTGGTACTTCCGCGATCGGCATATTGAGAAGACTGACGCCGTAATTATCACCAAAATGGGGGACAAAAGCTCAATATTGGCTATTCCATCCGTAACAGAAAAACATTCTGGAAATTATACGTGCTCAGCTTCAAATATCGTAGCCAGCACAAATCACACGGCTACTTTAAATGTTCAGGGTACACTTAAATGCATATTTTATTTCATGAGTTATTTTTCGTTTACTTTTTATTTTTGCTTTCCTTCACCAGTTCCTCCACACATCGTTCCATTTGAGGCCGAGGAGCCAGTTTTTGCTGGGGAATCGGTACAATTGAATTGCCACGTGTCCAAAGGCGACGTGCCTCTCACTATTACGTGGAGTTTTCACGGGGAAGAGTTATCTTCTCACCAAGGAATCACTACAACGAAGATTGGGCAACGGACATCGTTGCTAACAATTTCTATAGCAAAAGCCATCCACAGCGGCGAATACTCGTGCCACGCTGGCAACCACGCCGGGCTGGCCGTTCACTCTACCTTTGTCAATGTTCATGGTATCTCCCGTACCTCCTTCATATCCCATGCCTCTGCCGCACGCTGCACGCTTGCCTCAGTAATAATTTGGGCTTTCTGAATTAACAGTATTGCCATACATCGTACCCTTTGAAGCGGACGAATCAGTATTCGCCGGCGAAACCGTCCAGCTCAACTGTCACGTATCAAAGGGGGACTTACCTCTTGATATCAAGTGGTCATTCCATGGATATGAAAATACGTCATCGCATCTTGGCATAATGACTACTAAAATGACTTCTCGTACCTCATTTCTTTCGATCGCCGCGGCTACTGCGGCTCATAGCGGCAATTACACCTGCATTGCCAAGAACAGTGCTGGATCCACTAATCATTCCACTGTCCTTAATGTTCATGGTCAGTTTCATTTATTCATTTTAACCATTTTCACTGTATTTTATGTTCGTCCTTGTCTTTCGGTGCTAAAAGATATGTGAGCGGAATTAAGCATGAGTTCCGCGTGCATATCTATGAGCAACGTAAGCTTGTTTCATTTGTTTAATTTTTAATCCTGTCATATGGTTCATTTTTAACGCAGTTACACCGAACATTTTGCCGTTCGACGTCGACCAAGCCTTATTTTCCGGAGAATCAGTACAAATGATGTGCCATATCTCAAAAGGAGACGTTCCTTTGGAAATAAACTGGAAATTTAATGGGCACTTACTATCACGTGAGCTAGGAACGTTTTCGAAGGTGGGCGAACGATCATCTGTTCTGATGTTGCCATCCGTCGCCGGCGCCAACAGTGGCAACTACACTTGCATAGCCAAAAATCGCGCTGGAGTAGCTTCTTACACTACTATTCTTAAAGTTATCGGTACTATTCTATACATTTATATCGTTAGGTTATACTTGCAGTTTTTATAATTATATTCTTACCCTTGCTTTATTTTGTTTTGTCAAGTTGTTCCGTATATTATCCCGT
>DWQL01000528.1:0-14743 GCA_018231265.1 Noctuana haematospila | reverse complement strand
TTAAAATCGGTTAAGTAGTTTAGGAGTCCATCGCGGACAAACACTGTGACACGTAATTTATATATATTAAGAAGATTTGAGATAGTAACTCCTCGAAACCAGTGACACTTCTATTTCATACTTAATCTGTAGTTTAATGAACTATACTATGTATTTCTTTAAAGTTTACTTGATCAATAAATTTTGATATATTGTACTTGTTTATGACATAAACCGTAGGTTCAAATGAAAAAAGGATAGGAGAAACAATGTAGTTAGTCCATTTAATAAGTAAATTAAAACTAAACAGTAGATAAGATGAAAAATTGTGAGGTGTGTGTGGTTACAGTCCTATTCGCTATGACACACGAGATTCCTTATCAATAACGAGTGATGTCATAACACGCTTCATAAAAAGTTCGAAACGAACCACGCCACCAAAAGTATATAATATACACCAAGGGAGACAATGACATGTGGAATTGTGCGTGGAATGCACGTCAGTGTGCGTGGAATTGAAAAATCATATGCGCGCCGCGTTACGTGTTTTTAATGTCAGTGAAAAAAAAACCTCTGTTTGTTTGCTACATATTTAAGATAAAAATAGATCGATTTACTAACAATACCCTTTTAAATTCCTCCTATAAATACCACAATAATAAAAATACCTGTATAAAAACCAACTCATGAACAGTATGAACACCCACTGCTTAATATATAATGCTAAGTCTCATTTGTACTAACAAGTTAGACTTAACTTTTTGTTAGAAGACTACGTCAAGTGACGTGACGGTAACAGAAGTGACGCGTGCCAATTTATTTAGACATCGTCGATGTTTGTGTCACGCGACCGACCAACGTGACAACGTGACAACGACACGGAGTCCTTGCGAGCCTTGGGACACGGTATTGCCGTAAACGGAGAGCAACTTGTGCAACTTTGTGGTTAAAATTACATTTTTATGCCACGTAAGTTTTAACGTGCTAACTTTTAAAGTAGGTACTTTACCAAACAATTGTTTATTTATAAGTACTGATTCATTTGTGACGTATTAATGATGAAATGGTCGCAACATTTTATAGAATTAAAATATAAATATCGAGATTATAGTAGGTAATTCTAGTAGGTACAGGGGCCTGACTCTACTATTGCAATCGTCTCGTCATTGAGTCGTAATGGTCGGCATCTTACATATCTAATTTTGATAGTATTGATAATCTACTAATTTAAAGTTACCAATGGTTTTCCGACGATGTGATTGTATCGTGTATAAGGACTTATCCACCAATACGCATTGGAGAAGCATGAAGATATGCTCCAGGCTTCCCCAGATGTGGGGAGAGACCCGTTCCCAGCAGTGGAACATAAAAAGGGTTGAAGACAAAAGGACGACTGACAAACATTAATAATAAGTAACAAAGTTCACTGTCTAGCGTTTTATTCCCGACAGGCTTCTACAAGTCCACTTAAACAGGTAACACGGCAAGCTTTATGCTAGCAATCGACAAATAAATCGCAACTATTTCTCAAACGCGGGGTTAACGGAACGCAACCGGCGTGTTTCCCGCCCAATATATCATAAAACGCCATAAACGCGTATCGCCCGAGGCACGTAAATCAACGACAGTAAATTCAATTTTATTTCACAATTAAACCGGCGGGCTTTCTCGCCGGCCGTAAATAAACGTAAATACACATAAATAGTCGTAAATACGTATTATCGTTAAACCGTCAGTTCGACTGTAAATCTTAGGGAATGGTTCAAACTACGACTGTATCACTTGCAGGAGCTGCGTTTATTATCTTTGGCAAATCTCGGTTTAAGGGACTGAATAACAACCTGTTACTGAGGGGTAATTCGCGTCGGAAACATTATGGTTAGCTTATTGGCCGATGGATTTTCTTTGACAAGCTTATGCCCTCGACTTCATCCGCGTGGACTTTAGAATCGGAACTTAAAAATCAAAGATATAGTACATACAAACTTTGCCCCCATTTTACACCCCCTTAGGGGTATAACTTTCGAAAAATCCTTTCTTATCTGTTGTCTACGTCATACAAAGAATACACCCTCCAAGTTTCAGGTCTCTACGATCAGCGGTTTAGGTTGTCTACGTCATACAAAGAACACACCCTCCATGTTGCAGGTCTCTACGATTAGCGGTTTAGGCTGTACGTTGACCCATCAGCCATTCTGAACAAAGCATTTTATATGGCAAAGCGAAATGTTAGATGCCAATGTAAAAAGCCTGTCAGGTAAGAGTCTGTCTAATTTGCCCGGAAATTCATCCATAAAGTATCAAGCTTTACCCTGGAATTGCTAGAAAGTGTTAGAACAGTTGAAGCCGACATTATGTTAGCAATTGTAGGTCAATCTCGTGAGAGTCAGTGTACTATGTGCGTCAGAAGTCTCTTAGATATGATTGCAGTCATCCTGTTTTTAGATGGATAGAATCAGAAGTATTAGATAGGTCAGGACTCACGAATGATTCAGGTATTGTTAGGATTGTCAGGGAAGATTTCTTTGTCAAAACTTAACCCCATGACCCAGAATGATTCAGAATAATCAATTGATCAATTTGTAATATATTTATGCAGCTAGGATAAAGATATTTCAAGGTGTTTCAGAGTTAGTGCAGTATATTCAATCTACGTCAATACCTAACCTAATCCTGCTAAATAGGTACACACAAACTTGACCATTGTAACAGAAACTGGAATCTGAAAAATCGTGGACATGGTATTATGGAAATTGAACCCCGAAAAATTTAAAAGGCAATCAGAATGAAAAAGTAGTACATACTATATTAAAACCTTCCACAAAGGACGCTTAAACGTGTATTTAATAGAGAATGCCTCTTGGCATCTTGCGTTGGAGCAGCGTGGTGGAGTTAATAGTTATTTATAATGATCTTTTATCGAATAATTTGTGACGAACGCCTTGTGACGTTAACAGCTCTGTCTTATAAAATTCACTAACAAAATCTAATTGTATATTGAAATATACTTATTTAGTGTAACCAACTTCATATTCCGATGAATTAATATTGAATTATTCATCAATAAACCATGAATATTGCTATCACAAACGCTTAGAATAAACTTCCATTGTATGCATAACTGAGTCATTTATCCTACTAATATTATAAACGCGAAAGTCTGTAAGTATGGATAGATGTTTGTTACTCTTTCACGTAAAAACTACTGAATGGATTTTTATAAAACTTTACAATAATATAGCTTATACATCAGAATAACACATAGGCTACAATTTATAAAGATATTGTGTGAATTGCTCGAAATACTAATCGCGGGCACCAGCTGGTGTTCCTATATTTCTATGTTCGAAATGACTTATAGCTACTTATGTATATGTACCTAAGGACTTAATCATTATTATTAGTTTGGTAGTTGGTTTAAAAAAGTGCCTGCAATAAGACAAATCTTTATTATTTCATCATAGAGATAAAGTGAATAATAATCGAATCATTTACGAGACATAATTACACAAACAATTATTCAAATACAATCACGGTAATTACGAATTACTCTATTATTATCGTTAATTACGATTGTGTTACAAGAGACACTATAAATTATTATTGTAATGTAATTGCATTAATTTATTACGTTTATTGTCAACATCTCGTTGGGTTGCATTTATATGCAATTATGTTATAAACAGCATGGAAAATTCTAATGATTTTCCAAATAACCATTTTTAAATACTTATCTACATATTCATCAATACTCATAAATTAATACTTTTAATTAGTAGAATATTTTCGAATGTGCAATATCGACGGTGGGTAGGTAAGTAAATAGTTATTAAATGTAGGTACATGCATGATTTTCCTGACAAAAGGTTTCCGACCGCTGGTCTAGAATCTAGACTCTAGATAATTCTTAATTTCAGATTTTTATTTTACTTAAAAGAAATCGCTGATAAATTAATTATTATAGTGTTATAATAACGTATTTAGGCGATGAGACCTAATTTTTTACTTACATCTTAAAAAAATTAATTTAATAAACAGGACGTTAAAACCCAACTGCATGTGTGCACAGATTAAAAATCATGTGGAACTCATCAAAAAGTTGACACGTAACAGTTTCATCTTACCGCGCAGACGTTATAAAAAGCGAAAAATTACCGCGTTTCGTCACGTACCGGCTCGTCACTTGGAAATGTTCATAACCGCAAGGGGAGGGACAGCAAAAAAATTCATAAAAATAAGTCATTATCTCTTTTTCAATTCAAATAATGAAAAGTAAGTAAGTCATCAAATCCAAAAGTTCCATTTCATATTTTAGGGAAAATATACTTTGCTAGAAATTCTAAAATAAAAAAAAACTAGTAAAAAATATACAAATTATTTTAGACATTCAATGAAATCATTAAATGTAATTTTTATTTCTATATGTTATGTATGCGAAATTTTTGCCTCCATTTGTAAAACCAACACAACATGGGCACCATAACAGACTGATAGGGTAAGTTATATGACCATAAATAAGGTATGTGAATAAAAATTAACAAGAAAACTTTTTTGCTGTCGCTACCAGAATGCAACACACGTCGGCATTACAAATTATCATATAAACAGCCCTCAGCGGCCATTACGCCGGTAAAGGCTTACTGTGGGCATATTTTTATGCGGATTGCACCTTAAATGGTCAATGTTGGTCACATATTGCAGTTTGGGATGTGTTATCACACAGTGAGCATAATGGATATGCTTGTTGAAGTAAAGTGTTAAAGTTACTACCGCCACATCCATTTCTACAGTATTTTTATATCCGATTAATAGAAAAATGGATGTTGGTAACTTTTATATTTGAGGCGAAAGACCGTTCATTTATTATTAGGTAGGACCTTGATCCAAGTAAAATTTACAAAAACATACAAATAAACCGCTTAGTATCTAAATAGTACAGTACAGAAAGTAAATCTTAATAATTAATAACAAACAAAAAAACAACAAACATTTTATTTATTTTCACGATATGAAAGTAAATATAAATCAGTTTGTGAAGGATCTGGTTCCTGGTTTCGCCGAAACTGTGTTCCAAGAACCAGAAATATAAATGTATAAATAATATAATTTAATTTACCATGTAGGTGGGTTACTGACCGGAATTTTCACCAGCACACTCAAAACAATTATAAGATACCGCATCTATAATTTCGTACTTCCCAAACCTCACCCTAAGTGTCTGTGAGGGCTGGCTCGCTATGTTAATTGTAATGTCACCGCATTTCATCAATACCCACTGCTTCTAAAGAACTTATATTAGGTATGTTGTTGAAAATATCAAAATAAATAATTATAAATTAAAATAATTTCACACTTTCATTTAGTTAGTATCTTACAGCCATTCATTGTACGTTTAATTCTATTATTTATTTAATGAAAATGTCTTAAATTTATATTCAAAACTTTCTATAAACTTCGTCGTAAGTATGTAATTAACACTTGATGAATATTAAATAAATAGCAGCGTGGTGGAGTATGCTCCAGGCCTTTCTCGGTTGTAGGGAGAGACCCGTGCCCAGCAGTGGGACATAAAAAAAAGGGTTGAAGGCAATATTAAATACACATCATGTATATAACTGAATACTACCATAACTAAAAGTTGGTCATAAAATCTCGATGAAAATACTCTTAAAATTCAATAATTATGCTGATCTCCATTAATCAGATAATTCTTCTCCATCAATAGAACCGGTGGTAGAGAATGTTCTGATCCTAAGAGCGGATCCAGCTATCAAGTCAGGGGACTTAGACTAAGCCCAGGTGTCTGGGAAGGGAGGAGGGGGACCTTCACATCCTCTTGCCTGGTCCTGTCGCGCTTGTGTGAAAAAGTCCCCATGTCCATGCTAAATTTACACTCCATTAATTAAGTAGATAACTTTTGACTTTAGTATAATTAACTGAATGATTTAGATCTCTCACTTCAAATAACGATTTGATTTTATCATTGCAGACATAGTAACTGTTATATAACCGAACAAAAAAGACTGGAACATCGACAAGTTATTGAAATTACAACGAAACAATGTTGCCTCTCTTGTACGTAACAAGAAATGTCTTCGTTTCGATACATTATATACTGTACTTTATGTACGCTTCTCGAATATACCATTACAAAGATCCCAGAAAAACTTGTCACATTTATTTTTACAGAGAACGAACACACATAAAAAACCTTTAACACCACTCGTGCTACTAAAACTAATACTCAAGAATATAAGTTGTTGTTAATGTACTGAATGTGGAGCGCTGGATGGCATTGTGAAGGCGATATAAAAACTTCATGTAACTCTGAGACATCAGATAAAACGCCACTTCAACTATAAAACAATTCATAACAATAAAAACGTCAACGCCATAGGACTCGACATGAAACCGACCAATCAACTGGAAATTAAATAGAACACCATCTATAAGCGCAATTAGGTATCGGTTCGGTTTTACGAGCAAAACATTGACTGCGGTGCCTGGACTTAACCACTTACGTACACCATCCAAAAACAAAAGCAAAGTAACTATAAACCTTATCGCTAAGAACTTAAGACAGATAATAACGACAGTCGACCGCAAAACGAACTCGGCCTTCCTGTACGATGACATAAAAATATCGTTGCAACTGCAAAAGCAAATGCCGATCAATTTTCAGTCGTATTCCAACAGCCGAAAAGTGTGAACGGATTAGAACTAACTGCAAAAGTAACGTTGGTAGCCGCGCAAAGGGGAGTTGACAAGCTCATATAAAACACTGGATATGAGCACATAAAAATTCTCGAAGCGCTGTCAGTGGCCCCTCTATCGCCATTACATTTGTCAACTGTCAGGTTGTAACGCGGTGGGCACAATTTAAATGATAATTATAACGTGCCAGTCGACGGTTCCGTTCTTTGGATGGTAGGTGGAATTTTACGTGTGGTATTTTTTAACCGATGGTTTTGGAAGACATTAGGGCATCTCGTGTTACGTATGAATGCAATAAAAGAGCCATAAAGAAAATATGACGTTGATGATTTTTCCATAGTTCTTATGCACCAGCAGCTTATCAACAGCACACAGATGATACGTAACAGTGTGCTCACTGCTTACACTCATAACTCTCAGTCCTCCACCAACTGCTCTCAATTTTATAAAATAATATCTGTTACATTTAGGTACGAAAATAGACCATTAGAGTTTGTTCAATCCCATGCTATCTTATTCCTTAAATGGTATTTAATAGAATATTGATGACTGCACGAAATAATCGCTGACAATTTTTTTATTACCGACATACGAATATTTTAATTATATATTAAGATTTATTTCTATCGACCGTCACGACAACAGAATTTTTATATGCTCATTGAAAGATCATTGAGATTGTAACAAAATTCTTCCGCGTCTTAAGTGGTTTTTTAAAATCTGTTAAACTTAAATGCTTTAGTCCATTATTTGGACGATAAACACCCGATACATCGAGATAGCAGATAATGGGTAGTCGTTAAACGAGGACATCCAAGCGAGTGATCTTTGCGATACGATCGAAATCTTAGAGCGTGAATATTTAAGAAGACTCATTATTAAAATATTATAATATGATTAAAAATACCTAATTAACTTTAATACATACTGTTACTAATATTAATACTAGTCGTTTCTTGATCAAAATTCGACCGATTTAACTACTCGTATTTCAGCGCGCATAGCCCCGCTGGTAGTGCAGATCGCAAGCGATCTCACTGTTAAGCGATGTCGGCCGCGGCCGGTACTCGGATGGATGACCGCTAGTGGTAAATTTCATGCGCGCTTCCGTGCTTTGGAGGGTACGTTAAGCCGTCGGTCCCGGTTGTCATCGATAGATAACAGTCGTTAAACCTAGTCGGAGGCCCTTTGGGCGGTTTGACAACGTCTGACACGGGTTGGCCACTAACCCGTATCTCCACCAATCCGCATTGGAGCAGCGTGGTGGAGTATGCTCCAGGATTTTCCCGGTTCTGGGGTGAGATCCGTGCCCAGCAGTGGGACATAAAAAGTGTTGAAGGTAACTATTCCAGTGACTGGTAGCGCCATCTATTCAATTATGTGCAACCATTTTAGATTATAATTGAGTATTTTTTAAGCATTATCACTTACTAATTACATTATTACATTATAATTACTCGTATGTGCTGCCTGTTTTCATGTCAGAATTTAATTTCATCCTTACTTTAAAATTACGGGCAATAAAATATGCTTTTTATCTAAGGCGGTGCATCAAGCATAATTTATTAGTTTTAATAGCTTAAAAATCCCACACAATCTTAACGAGGTGACGATTTTGGAATAACTCATAGTTTTCCTTCAATATCTCATGAAAATTCTTTATGTTTATCTTGTATCGTAAGCATCAAGTTTTGAAATCGGCTCCGAATCAGATCATGCTGCTTTGAGCTATATCTTTAAACGCTTAGGTGTCATAATTGTGTACAGATGAGCTTGAAACAAGTAGTTTCTAAGTAGTCGGTTGTAAGACAGCCTATCGATCGAATAAGTCAGTGTATTCGATGTTATCAGTGTCCATTTTCTCACAGTAAAAAGTTAGAAAACTATTACAAGCTCTGTCATGTAATCAGACACCTCACTCCTTTAGGTCGGAGGTACACCGGGTTAGTCAGTAAGAGTAATATTAATTTAAATATATTTCTTTTAGTGTATATTTTACTCATTTCTTGTAAAATTAAAAGTACTAATTTATAGATAGATCTTTAAAGTATATTGCACACAACAACACATAGATTTTAGTAAACGGTAATGTACGTACTTACTTAATATAATAGAGTATTATGATATGTCAACATTAATGAAAAAATTAATTACATAAATGAAAATGTAAAAGTTTTGCGAGTCACCTCCTGGATCAAAAAATATAGTATCTTAGTCTTTTCGCCACTGTTTTTGTGTAATCCTAAAATCTCTCCGCTCTCAGCCGCCCACAAATCAAACTTGCTATCCTAGGTTTCACTTTATTCCGCGTTCTGAGCTAAATCGCTACTAGTTCTTAGTAGCGATTCAGCTCAGCTCTAGTTCTTAGCAACCTTATTATAAAGTACTTTTATTATTTATTTTGGTATTTAGCTGCCCCAAAAACTGCCACCCGGGGCGGGCCGTCCTGGCCGCCCCCACTACGCTACACACTAATCACGATAAGCATATATATTCTTCTCACCCATACACGGAGCACATGCAGACATTACAGATGTCGCCTTCCAATGAAGCACTGTCGCAGTAGAGTTCTGTATGCACCCAGTGAATCCCAAGCGCGGCTCGGAGGCCGACAAACGAACGCAGTCGATAATAATCGACGGTCGGCGTGCCACGTAAATATCGTACGATCGTGTCGATAGCGCTACCACTAGCTTGTTTTATGTCCCGGTCCGCATCGCGATAGCGACGATTTATCGCCCCGACGGTAGTCAGCCCGGCTACTTGAGATGTCGGGCCAAAGAGTAAATGCCTTAGAAATCTTATGATGTCACTCAAATAAATGAATAAATGCCAATGCAAGCGCATTAAATATTACCCACCTACTAAAATACGGACCCACTAAAAGAACGGATGTAATGTCGTAGTAGCACGAAGTGAAGCACAATAATGGCGGCAGCGTCATAAGCGACGTCAGAGTTTCACGGGCAAATTCAAATTCAAAATTTTTATTCATCATACGTATACACTGGATGAACGTCAAACAACACGGTACATCGTCTTTACGGTGCCCTTTTGGCTAAGGAAGGCCGGGAGAAAAAAACGAAGGAATATCCTGCTGAGAATGTGTGAGTGTGCACATGTACATACAAGGGGGATTAATAACGTTAACATAGTTTGTGTTTAACTGAAATTCCGTCCATACATACCTTTATATCTATAAAATATACCATCCGATATACGATTAACTGAAATACCTACGTAACCAGTGTCGTAACAGGGTGGCATGACAGTACGGGTCCTATGCCTTCAACCCTTTTTATGTCCTACTGCTGGACACGTGTCTCTCCCCATGGGTCATATACGGTACGGTACTGCAATTGTATCGTATTTCCCGTATTCGTATATTATATAATGCAATTTTCTTTTGAAACATCTGTGAAGTACATCCAACCCTAGTCTTTGAGCACTCGTCGAAAAATCCATCTGGAAATAGACAGCTGATGAACGGCGTGTTGTGCATAAGCACGGTTTAGTGCGTTATTTATGAATAACTCGAAATCTACTCGGCACTTGAATGAAAACATTGTTATAAACTAAAACCGACGCACATAGTACGAGCGCGGTCGTAAAACATCATTTTTATGTTCCAATCGCATATAACAGGAGATGTATGTTCGTTGAAATGTTTTGTTTTGTTGAAAAAACGGTATGTTTTCACAATTACTCGTCCATTTGATGTAAACGGAATTGAAAGGGTTAGTTTATGCGCCATTTTGGTTTTGTTTTCGATCATATTTTTCAGCTGGAAACTGTTTTAATAAAGGCGTGTCGTTTTCAATGTAAGTAATAGTAAATAGCGTTGCCTTTTATAAGTTAGCTTTGAAGTTGTATTGAAGATCTGGGTACCTTCTGGTTGTTGGGTGAACTTGGAGGGTGAAAGAAGTTAGGTTTATTAGGTTTTCGAAAGAGGGCAAGACGTCAATTACGTTAAAGTCAAAGACTATTTAAAGGTACCAGTGGTCAATCAGGAGCTGAAATTTGACCGTTATTCATAAAAACTGTGGTTCAAATAAGTAAATAATTTAACGTAACTTATTTAATATTCTAAGCCATACAAAGTTATACCGTAATTTATTCGTAATTTTATTTTCTTTATGTAATGTAAACTATCAGTGATGTGCCTAGGGGTTCAGAACAAGACAAGCCCATTTGTGTGGTATTTTGGGACAGCCATTTTTTCTGCCTTCCCAATAATTGTAGTGTTTTGTGGTTGAAATTCTTTTGGAACTATATACATGTGTCGGTATGTTTATTATGTGACACGAGGCAATAAATTACATATGCCATTGTCAGCAATCCTTCATAAAGTGTAAATCTGTAATCAATTCTTTTAAAAAGAGCGCTAATGTTCCATGAGCGCTATTTATAACTTCACCAAAAAATACTGTTTGAAGCCGATTAGCTGCCAATCGCCAAACGGTGCTTTTCAAACAATCAAACATAACAAACATCTTTCAATCAAGAACCATTAGCCACATTAAAACATCAGCTGATGCAACAACGGAACGTTTAATCTATTTGAAACAACAATCAAGAACGGCTTGCTATCCGTCAATCAAAAGGAAATGTTTCATCTGATTGGTTATTTCGTCTGATTGCTTTTGACTGGGTTTGATTGATTTTGTTTGAGCGAGCTTTTGATGTACCTATTCCGATTTGCTGAGATGTAAGGTTTAAGTATGGATCAAGCTCCAGTGTCTCTTACTAGAATCCAACGATATGAGTACCTACTCAGATCAATTTAGCTAAAGCCCGATGAGCTTCTAAAACATTTCCCCATAAACCAGCCTCGCCACTTAAAACAGATCTTCAGACACCATACACATACTAAACACAAAGTGGAGCTTTACTAAAATTTACCATAAATTGTCGACCGTAAAATTCCTTCACACTCCTAATAGGCAATTCCGAGTGAGTTAAAAATACACCGTCACAGAGCTACTATCTAAACAAATAGCCAAACTGGTAGTTACTTTGTAAGTTTTACGCCTGTTAATAAGCTAGCTAGCCTACTAATTGGTACCATAAACTTTGTATGTAAAGCAAACATCGTGTCCGTCTATAGTGGCGCAAAGAGTAAAGGCAGTTCAGAGTGTCACTGTTAGAGTTGAGATTAATGCCTAAGTAAGAAGTTACACACACCTATCGACATTTTCTCTGCTTCGCTTGAAGGTTGGCTGGTAGAGAAAGCTTATAGCAATTAAATCCGCTTTTTATACTAATACTAGCTGACCCCGCGAACTTCGTACCGCATATAACATAAAATACTAAGGGGTGGACAACCCTTAACATTTAGGGGTATGAAAAATAGATGTTGGCCGATTCTCAGGCCTACCAAATATGCACACAAAATATCATGATGAATCGGTCGAGCCGTTTCGGAGGAGTTCAATCACGCACACCGTGACACGAGAATTTTATATATAAGATGAATAGTTATAATAAATAAATAATTACAACAGCTTCGTAAGCACTGCATTTTTTTTTATGGTAGTTGCTGTTGTTGTTTAATTGGATTAAAATTTACGTAATTGCTTTGAAAAAGAAAAAAAACCCAAATGAATCACTATTTGAAAGTGGTCCACTTGAGTGCCTATTTTTAAACCCGTGTTTTATGTCAAAGCTACTAACAGGTATTTCGGAACGCAGTCTCTTTCCGAATGTATGAAATGTAAAAGTATGTGAATGTCAATGATTGATAGCTCTCTGACTTGACGTGCTTCAACAATAATATAAAAATGTTTGATTTACGGAGCTGCCTAACTACAAACCTTAAAAAGCTCGAAATGCTTGTCCCTTTTGATGCATACATAATCTTTGTCAGTACGAAGAGCGAGGTGTTGACGAAATACGCTGTTTTTAACGATAATCGTAAACACGCCGCGCTGACGGGGTTTGTTCTAATATATGAATATGAACGCATCATCGGCTGCTGTACGCGCTTATCTCAGGGATCTTATCATGATCGCAGCATCACTTCGAACAATACTTCATGTTTTACTGCTGTGCGTTCAAGCCACGCATGCACTGTCACATGTGTCTTGTGTATACTGGTTTTTGGTTAGGTTCGAACTTTAAAAGTAATAAAAATATACCTATAATATGTGCATTAAAAGCAATAACAAGAAGATATAATAATTATTATTGTCTATATTAACTATTTATAACTCCGCCTATACTTGTAGGTGACAAGTATAGGCGGAGTATACAACCTACCCTTTGAAGTATTGATGTATCACATTGGGAGTCCTTCAAGAAAGGCGTTGAACAAGTCCTGCTGCTCTTGCGTTGGTCTTGCCTCGTTGGTCCCCAGCCTTGAGCTGGCAACGCAAGAGCAGCCCCTCTGGTATTGCAGTCGTTCATAAGCGACGGTGATCACTTACCATCAGGTAGCCCCCGTGACCGGTATGCCTGTTTGTCAGTATTTTAATATAAAAAACAACAAACCTTCATATTCCATCCAAGTAACGCTAATATTAACAGTAATAAATGCTTATTTGTCTTATAAATATTGCGAGTACTTTGGCATCTACGACCCTTTAAAAGTTTAAGTGTTTCTGTATCACAAACATCCTGTACATGCGTAGGTATACCATTAAATAAATCGGCACTCCGTCCTCTCCATTTCCACCGAAACTCTACACAATCTTTATGCTCTGTAATCTTATCATTTGCTACAAAAAAGCCAAACAGACAGTACAAAGCTGTTATACAGGGTGACGCACAAAGGAAGTCGGAAGCGCATAAACATGCCGGTTTACGACCGCGCAGATAAGGAACATCCTTTATAGTGCGAGGGATCTGATAGGGGTTAGTTAGTGTCTTTTTCTTGGGGTGGTTTCAGTATCGTAATGTTTTAAAATCTATATTTAAGTGAGATACAAAATGTTTTACTGGCAAGTAGCTAACTGAATTAGTTATAAGACTTAGAATAATTAGAACTCGCGTTAGGAAAAGAGAATACTTAAAAATTGTCGCGCCCATGCTTAATGCAAATATTATAAGAAGTCAAGGTCAAAACTTTTTGTTCATCATAATTCATAAGGTACACGTACCTATCTATACACTGGATGAACGACTTAGAAGACTTAGGTATATAGTTTTCTTATGGATACCATTGTCAGAACTAGACCAAAAATGGGACCACACGGAGAGCATCAGCTATCAAATAAAAAAGTATCATCCAAATCCGTAAGCATAGTCAAAAATTATAAGGTAACAAACATAAAAAATAAAAACTGTCGAATTGAGAACCTCCTTCTCTTTTAACCACAAGCCAATGACAGATATATAGATATATTCCGACACAACAAAATAATACCTAAAACATATAACCTTTATTTCGTATAGCATCAGCAGCCGTGCCATTAAAATAAATTAAATAAATAAAAAGACATCCAATTTATAAAGACTAAGAGCTAATGAACGCTCGGCCGATCGGTAATTGAGATAACAGTTTTAAGATAAGCGAAAATTTCACACTCTGCTATATAAACATGTTAATTTATAAACGGTACCACATAAGACGTGTTCCACATTAGCTCGAAGATGCTTCGTAACATTCATTCCATTCTGACCAATAGTTTTTTATTTTATTTCAGCAGACGAGCTCATGTTAATTAAGATCTGCGAGTCTAGAAATCGACATGACATGTAATAAGTAAAACGACCCGTGTGGTTTAGTGGTACCGAGTTCGATCCCCGGCGGGGCAGAAATTTAAATGATGAATTTAGATTTCTTTTCCCGGTCTGGGTGAGTGTCTTTGTATGTGTCCATGGCATACACGACACAGGGAATCCTAGTGTGGGGCTGTGAGTGTGAAGCGTTAGCTCGGTTCTCAGTGTTTTGTATTTTGTACTCTGAGTGTGTCCAATGTCATGGTAACTGCGACACAGGGCTGGGTATCCTAGTGTGCAGCTATGAGGTGAAGCTATACTAATAATATAAAGCTGAAGAGTTTGTTTGTTTGAACGCGCTAATCTCAGGAACTACTGGACCGATTTGAAA
>DWQL01000527.1:0-14757 GCA_018231265.1 Noctuana haematospila | reverse complement strand
AAGACTAAAACTAATTACATTGGATATAGAAATAGCCTGGCAGAGTAAGATCAATCCCAGACTTTCTTATCACTCAAATAGTCCTTAGCATCAGAAAGGAAGGCAAAACAGAAAGAAAAGCGAACATAGCCCAGCGTGATCTCGCGCTTGACAATAGCTGCCGGACTTGCACGTAACTCACTGCCAGCGGCGAAACGCGACGCCTGTCATACAGATTGCTATTTCGACCATAAGACGTTTTCGTAGTGCGATTAATATCTAAACATACTAATACTTAAATTATTAATAATAAAATAATGATAAATAAAAGGTACGTGATTCGGAAGTTTTGGATAATGGATTTAGTATTTTAAACTTATCTACTGAAATAAGATTCAAATAGAGTGAAGTGCCTGTCGGTGTGTTGTCGGTTTATTACTAAACGTTGTTTTACTTACTTAGCATCTTTACTACTCTCTTCGTAGATTGTGTACTATTTTTCCGCGTCACTCTATTAATTGCTCTCATGCTCCTCCCTGTTTTTTCTTCTTGATTATCCTTGTTCATATTTGTTTTATTCAGTCTTATTCCTATAAGCGTATATAGCACTGTGATTACAATCATGGGTGCTAAGAAGAAAAAGAATGTAGATATTTCGAAAGAGTGCCTGATGATGACTCGAGTTTGTAAGCACATTGTCACGCCTTTGTGGTCTTTGATACCAAACTGTAGTGCTTGGGGTAGAGCCAGACCAAGCGCCGCGATCCACAGTAAAATTACGTGCCGTATAGCTCGTGAGAGCTTCGACATCTGATGAGACACAAATGGATGGCATATAGCCAAGTATCTTTCAATAGTAAATAGCGTGATTGTCAGGACACTCGCGTAAGTCGACGTTTCAGCTGCTAGACCACGAATCACGCAAAACGTTTGGCCAAATATATAAGGCCATTTCGACCATATTGAGTACATCTCCTGTGGCATTCCACTTATCAGTAACAGAAGGTCTGATATTGCTAAACTAAATAAATAGTAGTTGGTCGCTGTGTGCATGCTCTTGTTTCGTATTATTACTATGCAGGTAAATATATTGCCGAAAACGCCTGTTACAAAAATCATCGAGTAGATGATCGTGATTGGTATGACGATGGAGAGGGAATCTCGCTGTGGCCCGAAGATGGAAGTGGGGTCCACTGAGCCCGTGATATTAAGCGTTGTGCTATTGCTCATGACGCTCATGTTCGTATATTCATTTATCTCAATATATTTGTAACATCACAATGTTCATAACTCCTAAGATCATCCTCATCGTATCTGGAAGAAAGACATTTTTCAGTTATAATTTGTTGTAAAATTAATTCACTATATAAAACAATTGTAGATAAAAAACTTAGACTTGATTGTATTTTAGAAAAAAGGTTTAATGGTCACCGATGTGTTTATTAAAATCTGATACATATTCCTATTCTAAATCAGATAAGTTTTGTATAGTTCAATTTTATTATGAGAAGAGAATATACAATAATTTAATACCATACACTTTATTGTTCATAGACAGGCAAATTATATCTATTTTTAGGCGCAAAACAATAAAAGAAAATGACAGGGCTTCACATGAGAAACACCACGGAAAAAAGAGACAAGTAGGGGGAAGTGCTCTACAGCTATTTGATATAATGTCTAATGTGTGTGGAATAATATAATTACTTTTAAACTAACATTATGATGAGCTTGAGTCTTTAAATTTTGTATATAAATAGGAACCGGTGACAATACATATATATTATAAATTTAAAAAAAAAACGAAGTCTTATTATTGAAATATAATTTTTTCCTTAATAACTACTTCCTTGGATTATTAGTATCTATAGATTAAGATTGTGGCAATCCTGTTAACGTTCCGCCTGTGTTGAATACCACTATTTCATTTACGAATGTACGAAGTTGTCACGACGTAATATGATCCCGTACTCGAACTACCTACTCAAAAAGTACTTCCCGAGCTTAAGATTACTTTCTGTTATATTTGATCTCTCTATTTCGTGAGAAACACAATTCCTTCCTTCCACGATCCTTTCTTTGAACAACCTTTCTTCATTTTATAATACGAGTACACCTACAAGAGAATATTCACAGTAACTTTCAGTAATGTAGAACAACAAAATTGCACTTTGGTATGTACCTTTAAGACGTCATTTCGAGGCTTCAAAAGGCAAAATTTAATTGAGACACCGGTAAAGTTTATTTTAATACATTTTGCAGTCAATTGTGGATCAACATAATATCCTAATAATCTACATATTATTTTTCAAAACCGAATATTTGCTAGCTAACCTAATTCCAACAAGAGGTGCTTGGTGGACCTGCTCCCCGTAGTGCACCCTGGACACATCAGTAGGTACTCGCAGGCCTCGCAGCTGTGCAAGTGCGGGTGTTGCCTTATGGCCTAGCGATGGTCCCCCTGTGCGCCTACCGCTCGGGAGCACTGAGTGTGAAGGCACACTCTGTCCGACGGGTTCGATGGGTTACTCGGCGTGTCACTCTGAGTAGCAGAGGGCCATGTTTTTAGTTCAATTTATAGTAGGAATTTCAAATGTTAATTAATTTAAAAATACAAGTGTATGCTACCTAATTATGCAATCGGTTTCAAAGTCCGATACTCAAAAAATCTGTCACAAAAATTGTTAACACTTTTTCTATTCAATAGGTAGGTAAACTAACCTACCTACTAGACAGCTACTTGAACTTAAGAAAATACCTATGTATTGTAAGAATTCATAAATATTCAGCTAACCTATCGACATTTACGGCGTTTGACAGTGATTGCGAATGGTTTTATAATTATATACTTAAATTGGAAAAACTACTAGCGGAAACACATGTGTTTTAAACTTAACGTTTCTAGTTAATAGGTAGGACTTTACGAGTATATGATGAAGGAGGTACCTACTATACAGTGTGCGCGCGAGTGTAAGACTAGAAACTGCCTGAGGTATTTGAGCGATGAGACGGCAGAGGTTACGATTGATAAGACTTGACTTGACGTTTGTCTTTATACCTCCCCCATCCTGCCTCAGGCGCTGACCGTCTACGGCCTATGGGGACAATGGGACGTCATTTAATTTCCTTTGCGTTGTCTCCATGGACATGGCTAAAGAGGACAAACAACGTGAATACACCGCACAAGCGCGCCTTGTAACAACAACTACTCCTAATTTTATACTAAAGAACTAGGAAACTGGCATGCATACTATCTCCGTCCTTATGAGTAGCAAATCCTCCACGTATGACTTTAGATAGGACATCTCTCCTATTTGAGGTTGGTCGTGGCTTACGTCACGTAGGTGTCCCTTACAGAGGCCACTTAAAATGAGGCCTGCATGCACGTTAACGATACAATTTTTTTAAATAAGTTCACGCGAGAAAATCATGGGTACGCTTGTTTATGCTACGCAGGTGTGAAAATGAAAATGCATCTAGAGCAATAACGAGAGGTCGTTATTCACATGCGTGCGTCTGTTCGTAAACAAATAACCTATTTAAATGTAACTAGTAGATTGTCCCTGTTTATACCTTCTATAACATTAAAAATATTACATTAGAATAACGATAGCTTGGAAATCCATAGCAATGTTTTCTATCGATGTGCTAATGTAATTGTCCAATTTCTCTGTAGCATTCATATACGATGAGATGTTGCGTTACACAAATACCTATATCAAATAACTCATATAAGTGTATCGTAGGAGTCTAACACATCATTTATCGGGATATAAAAATGTCATTTATTTTGATATAATTTGATGATAACAATGGTTAGGATAGCATCTGCTATTTATTCTATAAATATCATAAAAGAATTTTCTATAAATAAATCAATTAAAAAATTGTCATAAGCCGTCATTAAGTCTGTTAAAAACAGAAGCGTAGGTACTCAATACTTATACCTAGTTGACAATCTAATGAAAACGATAAACTTGATATCAAAGTGTCAGATAAGTAACAGCTATATTGAGATTGGCAACCGAAAATGTTCTGTCAGTGGGCTTAGTGCGAGTTTTGACAGTTCAGAAAAACACGAGCTAACTATCACGACATACATTGCAAATCTCGTACAGTACGAAGTTGCATTGCAATAAGAAAACGAGCAATGAACACGGTCCAGTTTTAGTTCTCCTCGCACTCACTAGGGGCGCTGCTAGTAGATGTATGGGCCAAACCGAAACCAAATCTAGTTTACAGTAAACTATAAAAACTCGTACTAGGCCCTCAGAATTATCAACGCAATTCCACTATTATAAAATTAAATATACATTGTCATCGTGTTATGATATAGGATCATTGAACTGATTTTCAAGCTTAATTTACTACATGACCCAGATATCCAAAATGCCACCTAAAGGCGCTGTTATCCTTTCCATTTGGACCACATAAGTGCGATTACATCTTAGATTGCCGTTCTCAGCTTAAGTAGCTCAATACTCATAACCTTTACCATACACTTTTTATTGTATTGATGCATTTACCCTGGTTTAATCCAGAGACATATACAATACTGTCTTTCACAAAATCTTGAAGCATTTATACATTAGATAGTACGAGTATTTATAAATTTGAGCAACGATGAGCACTGGATGAGCAAGGGTCTCGTCTCTCTCCACCTGTGGAGAAGGCCTGGAGCATAGTCCACCACGCTGCTCCAATGTGGTTTGGTGGAGATACAGGTTAGTGGCCAACCCGTCGAATATTTTCAAACCGTCCAAAGGCTTCTGACCAGGCCTTAATGACTGTTATCTAACGTGCCATCCGAAGCACGGAATCGCGAATGAAATTTGCCACTAGAGGTCACCCAGCCGGATACCGACCGCACCCGAGGTTGCTTAATCAGTGAGATCGCTTGTGATCGTTTTGATCACCACTACCAGAGGGTCTATGCGCTCCTAAAACCCCTTGTATAGATATAACTAGCATTGGGATTAAAATGATTTAATTTATATTCTGAATAATAATCAAACTCTCAAGCTCTTGAGAACCAAACAGTTATACTAGTAATTATGCTTGTACCTAATAAGAAAACTCCAAAATGTCTGTTCTGTTTTCCCAAGAAATTCATTAGTCAAGTAGAATTTTTCTAAGTTATTTATGTTAGTTCATTGACACAGACATCCACTGGCTTCATGCAATCAGAATTGCACAGCTCAGCGCTGATTTATTGCGGTGTTGGAGTCGTTTTTACTGTACATTTGTAATTTTAAGATTTGTTTTAGTAAATTTCATTTACTCGAACATTGACATCTCTGCTGTGCGATGTGATTGTTGGAAAGGTTTTATTTGAATATCTACTGTTAGTGTTGTTGTTGTTGTTGTTTGTACTACGGTCAGGTCGGTCAGTGCTCCTTTAAAAGTGTTGCTGATACTAGATAGATATCAAGAAAGAACATTTTATACTATTATGTTATTTGTGTATGTAGTGTTCACTTCTAAAAGGATATCTACTTAAGTGTTACCTATCATTTCACCTATCATGTTAGTATTACTGTAATCTTTGTCATCAAATAATAAATATAAACCATCTACTATTAGCATTCATGTTAAGCTATATTGTAATCTCAAAATAAGATATATTTAATTAATTTTAAACTTGGTTAGTTAATGAAATATGAAGATTTTGAATTGTTTAAAAATAAATTCTAACAGAACAAAGATCGGAATTTGATTCTTATTTCTTAGTAGAACGAAGGATTTTATTAAAGAAAATGGTAAGGGTTTGCCGCCGGTAAGAATAAAGAAAAAGGTGCGCATAGCATTCTCGTCGTTTCTTCGAACTTTAGCGATATAATAAGATAAACCTTTGCTGGGGTAATTTGTGGGCTCCTCGATTAATCATTAGACGAAATAGCTTAGTGCAACCGCGGAGTTACAACCGCCATGCGTATATTGACGTATTTAGAGGCTAATATTCCTCCGCATAATATTGGTGTCTTCCATCTTTTACTATTCAGGTTATCCTCTGCTGGTTATGCTCTGAAACGTCTTACCCCGAAACATTAAAAAAATTTATGGACTAAACTTTATTTTTTTGTTTATTTTTCAATATTTTCAACTCTCCACAGGTTAACAAAACGCGAAGAAAGAAATTATGTCATGATAAACCAAGACTTTGTCTCCATAGTAACATTCATTTTATGGACAATAAAGTGTAAGTAATGGCTACTAGAATATCTGTTTTTGCGAGGTCGAATTTAGAATTCTTTTTCGGGTTTTTGTTAAATGTGTTGGAGAAATGTATGAACATGTATAATTATTTTTTATAGTAATAGAATTTGTACAGTTTGCCCGGCAAGTCCACCGCAGCCAAGATTAGCAAAGCATCTATGTACGACCTCAGATAGGACTTTTATTTGAGTTTGAACGTGGGTGTTACTCATTTCCGAAAAAATGTATGTTTTTAATAATATCTAAGTAAAATAGTTTATGCATACAAATTTTTTTTTCCGAAAAATTTCCAAAGAAATTTTAATTTGTTCGGAATTATATGTACAATCACATCATCCATTGCCAGACACTCAGTATGGTGGTAAAATAACATTTATCTACCCCCAAAGTCGGGTTCAAAGGGTTGGGTTGCGTCATTTCGTTTCAGAGTTCAGAGTTCAGTCAGTATATTGCATTGTCATCCGACTTACATACATGGCCGCGTAATTTCAGCTCAACCTACTCGTACAGCGAGAACTGGGTCAAATTTATCTTCCAAGATTTTTTTACTTACTATAAATATTAAGGGGTGAAGCAATTAAAAGCGTGTTAAAAATAAGCTAGAGCCAATAGTTAGAGCTAAATTTGCTTCTCACATCAGCATTCCAATCTCAGAGCTGCTGAAAGAGATTTCAGATTAGAATCGTATATAGGTAACTTATTATAGACTTTCGTATACGGATAACTTATTATAGACTTCTATAAGTAATTTGTTTTGGAGTCTGTGCCCAATGCATACGAAAGTTTTATAAAACCGAAAAATTACACAGATTCCAAAATAAGTTCTTGAAGTCTGTATCAATATAAATTATTTATAACGTCGATTTTCATATTTGCTTAATATAGTTTTATCTGTAAATTTATAAATGAGAATTTTTCTTTGGAAGACACAAAGGAATGAAAACAAATATGCTTAATATTCTAATTATAATAAAGAATTAATATAACAATTAATATTCTTTATTAAATAAATAAATAAAAAGGAAAGGGATAAAAAACAGCCCGAGTTTTTACAGTTACTTAAGCTTGAATCTTATGTTGTAAATATGGCCATCGTCTTAAAATAAAAATTTTATCTAAGGATTTTTTTACGAGTCATTATGAGGGACTACATTGTATTTAAATTGTTATTCTCTAATGAATTTGCGCAAAGGTTTAAAGTTCAATTCTTTTATTTACCCACACTACCTACCTACTGTTTCAGACCTTGAAAATTTGACTTTAAAGTTCGTAGATCATTTTGTAATTTTAACCTAAATAACGATGAATCCGTTTGGGCATTAATAAACAGTAAGTTACGTTAATGACAACGCCGGATTTCAGCAATACTTTCAATAGCATTGACTTTCATAACCTTCTTGCAATACTCCTCACATTTAACATACTGTTAAGCAGGTCAGTAAAATCAACATTTCAGTATAACTCTTGTTTATATGTTATTAGAATAGAACCATCACACGTCAAGTCAGAGTGCTATCAATTATTGACATTCACATACTTTTAAATAGAAATACTTATTAATACCTATCTCAAATAATAATGAGTTTAATCATTGCTATTTATTTGACTGGTTTAATTTCATAGTTACTGCTTATTTCAGAATTAAATATTTTCCAGAACTTTAGTGTGCACTGTATGACTATTATCAGTAAACTAAATACCTAAATATAAATACAGCAATATATAAAATTGCACACACATATACAATCTCATGGTATTGTAATATAATATAATATCTAATATTCAATAATTTTTCTACTTACATATATCCGATCAAAATCATACAAAGCAAAGTCAACGCGAATGTCTCGTAGGTAGGTATATATAAGTAGGAACAATCTTCAAATACATACATAATATTGCCTTCTACAAGTAAAAATGATTAAAAACAACTGTGGATCACATCTGATTGCATGAATACACAACTTTGGCTTGTATGTACATAAATATCTTTGTAAATAATACATACATAATATATGTATCTATTAGTATCCACTAATGTATATATTATAATTATAATATCGTTTGTTCAAGTGCACCTAGTCTAGGTTTATAGTCTAGCCTGCCTGGTAGGTGCCTTCCTACTGTTTCCTTGTAAGAACTTGTTATGGTAGGTATTAATATTAGTAATACACAATAGCACAAATGAATTTAAAATTGTAGGTAGTCAAACTCGGGGTCGAGAAAAATATTAACTAAGCTACATTTTTTATTTATAAATAGTGAACACTAAATGAAGTGTGCTTACGTTTTGAAAATATATTTTGTGTTTAGGTAATTCGTGTATATACTCATATACTTATCTACTCATTTAGTGTTGGTTACAACACGAAATATTATTTTTTAGGATGCTGTGCATGCATCCCTACCTTATATCCCTTCACAATTTTATTCTTCTACGATCATGTGAAGGTGGTCTTGTCTGGAAGACAATAGCTAGATATAGAATAGACATAGATAGATACATAGTTAGATTTAGAGAGCATATATATACATTTTTTGATAAATATCTTGTGTTATAATAATTAACACCTTACGTCATAAATCTTTTTAAGACACTTAATATCTATCTACTTGCCGGAATTGATTTACTGTTACGATATTCTTATAAATAAAATAATTAAACAGTTTTCAAGTAGGTATGTATTATGACATGCTATTCTCAGATAAATGCATTCTATTTGCGAAATAAAACAATCTAATTTATACATATTGATATTTACACTTATCAAGCAAGTAGGTACCTTTTTTTTTTAGTCGCCTCTTAGGACAGGCAGCTGAACTTTATTCCCTAGCTACAGGGACAAAAGAAGTTGGTACCTCATTAAAGTTAAAATTAAAATACCATTTTTTTGCTGCGTACCGGACCCACATTGTAAGTACATACAGTTAAAGTTGGGATTATTTAATTTTATTTTAAAATGTTCACGCAATGCATACACTCATAAAACATTTCAAACACTTTTTCATTCTTCCAAACCAGTTTGCAAAGCAAGAGATCCACTCATCTCGAACCATGTTTTGATTGACTTGTACCTATGAATACAAATTAAATAGCGAGATGCCACGCAAAAAAAAAAATTGTAGACTGATTGATATACAACTTTTTATTATCTTAAATGAGTAGCAAAACATCGGTAGTTCAGTAACCGTATGTAGTGTGTCGTACATCATTGGTCAAACTAGGTGTCACTTGAAATCTTGCTGCAGTATCTGACATAAAACAAAATGCATTAAGATTTCGCAATAAACATTAGAACTGTCAGTAGGCGTCATAAAACCAGACAATTATTGGATAATCAAACCCATTCATAGAACTCGTGTATCTCATTGGTCAATTAGGTAGTAGTTATAAGTTTTCGTGTCACTTTTTATCGACATTTAAAAACAACCGTTAAAAGGTCAAAAAGTAAATTATTGACTATGTATTTGCTTATTGCTTTGGGCGAACATATAAACAGAAAATCAGAAAACTTTTGACTTCTGACTATCCAGAGAAGCAAAAAATGCTAGATTGGTTTATTATAACATAACAATCAACTTTTCTTAGAAAATATATTATGATTTTATTATCTACTTATTTATTTACTTCTTGCGGCGCTTTTAAAGGGTTTACCTTTATAGTTCTTGACCTCCGCTACGATACAAGAATCGATGTACTCGTAGCATTAAGTGTAATAGATTTAAGCATACATGTTCTTGTAAGTTTGAGTTAATAAAGATATTATTATTATTATTATTATCTTCCTCCATTTCGCTTTGTCTCTAACCTCCCTCTTCCATGATGTTTTCTTGGTTATCCCATTATCCGCAGATCCTCCTCAGTATACTGTAACCATCGCTTTCTGGGTCTTTTCTGTTACTACTGCTCTACTTGAAGCTGGTTTTGACACTTTTGACCGCTCTGCTATCAACTATTCTTTCCAGATGACCTACCCATATCAGCCTCAGTGCGAGATTTTATCCTCATTACTGCGTTATTGAATGTATAGTTACATACAAATTTATGGTATAGGTACCTTGTAGGTATAGATAAAAAATAACTCTATCGACCTTGTACAAAATGTTCGTTACACTCATAAATATATTTAATTTTAGCCTCGTCTATACAGGGTACTATAGCGAGGTACATTGTCCATCTGACACATGACTATCTAGATGTATTCCTGTTGTCCCTTAACTTCCTGTCATTAACTATATCCTCAGAATGGGGACAACAGGAAGGAAATTAAAGCAATGATTTAAATAAAGGTAATTTTCAATTATTGTCCTGTATTTTTTAACAACTATTAACACAATTGTTTAGTTAAAACTATTTGTAAAGATTCTTAGTCATTAGTTTGTCATTTATGTACAAGATTAAGGAATGCTAACATTACATCGTCGCAAAACCATTGACAACTTAATATTAGTAGTATCGAAGCTGTCAAAATTAATCATTGAAACGTTAGTAACTGCCGATTACGACTCAATTACGTGACGACTGTTTAAGTGTTTAACCCTGCACGCTCATTTCCTATAAAATGTTGTTTAATTTTTGATTTCAAATAGCTTAGTAGGTATGTATTGAGGTTTACGCGTCACTTATGACGTCTCTTGATTTATTTAATTTTCACTCTGACACTGTATTAATGCTTTAACTATTCTAAATTATTCGACACAAATAAATACTGCATTCGTCGTACATCGTTATAGAAACAGGGTGTCGTATTCTCTCGAACACGGAATCGCACGCTGAATACAATTACAATTATTTACAGAATTCAATACGAGTTATAGAGGTATGTTTTCACAGCATACAAGAAATGCACTTCGAGTGAAAAGAGATCCTAATTTGATTTTGGACTTCAAAATTTAAATTAAAAGTAATAACAGGATTTTTATTTGTTAAAATAATTTCTAAAAAAAGGTAAAACTATAATAAATAAGTAACAAAGAATCCAAGGAGGATGAAAGTTTGTTTAAAATTTGCTGTTTTTTAAATCCATTTTTAATGTCTCTCTAGACCGAATTTTGAAATCAACGCATACGTAGTCGCTGCTAAAAGCTAGTAATAATAATAATAATACATATAATTATCATTATTATTATTAATTTGGAGTATTTGGATTAAAGTTTTTACAGTTCAAGTAAAAATTAGTGCCTGTAGACCGTGACCGTGCCCCCATCCCATGAGACAGCGCGTAG
The DNA here is from genome assembly GCA_018231265.1 of Noctuana haematospila. Lineage (NCBI taxonomy): Eukaryota > Metazoa > Arthropoda > Insecta > Lepidoptera > Hesperiidae > Noctuana > Noctuana haematospila. The sequence goes on along the minus strand of DWQL01000527.1, from coordinate 3,336 downwards.
TTTGGAACAGGTAAATTAGTTTTTATTAAATAATCTATATGTATAAAACTGTCTAAATAATTATACTTAATTGTAACTATATTATATGCGCACGGTCAGGGAGTGTCAGCAAAATTCAATGCGCATAATTAAAGGTAATACGAGACTAAAGATACCAATATCATTCATTGGTATCTTAAATCTCGTATTACTTTTATGAACCATAAGCAATGTCAATCTTGAGATTACTTATTTCGTTCAAATAAGATATATTCGACGGAATAAGTATCTAATGAACGAATCTCAACAATTTCCGTCACATAATATGAAAGATTTAATAGACCTAGACCATGTTCGCCCACACTGCACTGTTTCTCTATGGATTGATGAATTTTCAAACGATTGCTATTTAACTTAGCATTGTGTAATTTGTGTATCGATTACAACATGACAACATGAGAATCATGCGTTTGATTATATTTTATTCTTCTCAATTACGATCTTGGTCTAAAACTAGAAACTGTGAAATAAAAAAAATAAATTTCTGTATAAAAATTTAAAAAAGTATTTGATTACAGACTTCAAGAAGCAGTTCAAAAACAGAAGCCGTTATTTCGAAAACAAGACTAACTACGAGGCGGGTTATAAATGCGCCCGGAATTGCGATTGTAAATTCTTGAACCTATTAACTACGAACTATGCTACCCTTAGATTAAGAAAGTAGGTACTGTAAATGTTACAAAATTAATTATGTTGTCGCTCCACCGATCAAAGGTTGGCCCGGAATTGCTACCTTAGCTGTAAAAGTGCATTTTGTGATAAACAAACCAGTTGACCATAATGCCAAACGCAGCAATTAAAAAATAGTCTTTACAACTACGAGTAGGTATGTATTTAGTCGTACATAAAATATTTGAGACATTGTATCATTTAGCTACCAACTACTACCAACATTTTAATTGTTTCAATAAAAAGAAATAAGTAAATTAAATACATATGTTTTTTGACAATAAATACTGCATGATTCTTTAGTCGTTTAAGTTTTAGGTCTCACATCTAGGAAAATTCGTTTTATCCGTATTTTCACGCAAACAATTTTGCCCGCGCAATAGTATCCTACCAAGGTTCGAAATATACAACCGCCAATCGTTTCCGTCATAATTTGTGAAATGGCGTTATATGTTACTTTACTATAATATTAATTTAGCACCCGCTTTATAACAGAAGTAATCCACACAAATTAAAAACCTCTATTTATCAATTACATACATAGTTATATTGTAAAATGATCTGTGTGGTGTAAGTGATCTGTAGTCATATCATATGTAATTAAAGTCTGCTATTCCAAGGGTGCTGGATTCGATTCCAAGCAGGGCAGAAGTTTAATTGATGAATTTAGATTTAGTTTGTGTGTCCATGTAACCCCCGGCAAAGACACACTTATAAGTATTGTATGTACTCTATGTACCCTTGTAACATCATCAGACCTGCATTCTGCATGAAGAGCTTGTTTGACAAGTTTATCCACCGTTTAAATTAAACTGTTGGTATATACCAGTTACTGCATAATAAAGGTAAAGCTGACACGTCATCTTTAGTAACATTATTAGTAATGCAATCGATTAAAAATAATCGCTCAGTTTAAATGGTTTAATAAAATATTCAACATAGCAAAAAAGTAGCTTAGCTTAGCACTCATAATATTTAAGTAGTTGGATATTAACGTTGAAATATGAATTGGTTGACGTTTCAAATCTATTGTAATACATTAGCGTTAATGCAGTTGATTGGCTCGAAATTGACTTGCAATAATTTAGCAATGTTTATGATAAATCCGTTTTGCTAATTATCTAGTCACGTTAGGCAAGATGGCGCGACGATCTGCGCCGGACGATGGGGACACAGATGTCGGATGAGGTATTGAGAAGATACGTAAATTGGACTTAGTGTCGCAGTTTGGAAGATACAAGTTCACGTCTTAGTTTCAGGTCTCTAGGATCATTGCGTTAATCCGTCAGTCAGTCATTCAGGATAAAGCATTTTATAATATGAATAGATTAAATTATTTATATTTTGGAAGTGACTCTCCTTCCGGCCCGGGTGGGTTTAGTATGACAGGAATACCTGGGGCCCTAGTACGAGTTTTTATAGTTAACGATAAACGAAATTCGGTTTTGAGTGTCTCCATACATCTACTGGTAGCGCCCCTAGCGAGTACGAGGAGAACTAAGAGTGGACCGTGTTCATTGCTCGTTTTCAATGTATGGCGTGGTAGTACCTGGTCTACCAATGAAAATGTACTTATTCAATTAAATGTCAAATTGTAAACAATTTTCCATTTTGTGCTTTCCTTTTAAAGGTTATTTTAAAGTAAATTAAGTTACAAAGGTCGAAGGGTAATATTGGTTTCATTAACAACACAAACAGTAGGTGTCAGTTTACCTACATTAAAGGATGAGAACACAATTAATGTGAAGATATTTTTTAGGTACTTATAAAGAAACTTTATCACCTACTGTGGCTGATTATTATTACAATGAGATGACGTTTAATCACGTGAGAAGAAACCCTGCATAAGAATTAATCCTTAATATATTGTGTTACGTTATTGTGTATAATTTCAAAGGTACTTTAACTGTGCCGATTAGAAGTTTACGATGAATAACTAAAAGTCTACTTTAAATGTAATTCAATCGGCGAAATATGACCAGCTTTCCTAAGTACATACTTAGTACTTACCTTCCTTAAGATAACAATGTTGCTTGAATTATGCCTTTGCCTATGGTATGGTATTGTCTATGGTAAGTGGTCACCGTAGCCTATGAACATGGACGACACCAGAGGATTCACCAATATGTGATTCTTAAAGTATATGGCCCTTCATGTCAGGTCCCATGCCGTTCTCATACTTAAGAGGGGCTCCATGTCTAGCAGTGGGACAGTAATGGGTTGATCATGATGCACACTCATTTGGTACTCAAATATATAAAAAATCAGTTCAACAGGGCTCAGTGAAATGGATTTACTAATTTTATAGCGGCTTATTACAAAAACGTGCCGGTAGCTGTGATAAATCAATAATTGTTTGCATCGTCTTATCTACATTCTATCTTCTTCAAAAAAGTAATGTTTAATAGTAGTTTTTTCACTGGCGCTGATAGTGTGGATCGCAAGCATCACTCATAAGCAACGTCGGGCGCGGTCGGTAGGTACTCGGAGAGCCGTGCCCAGCGGTGGGACATAAAAAGGGTTGAAGTAAAAATTATTTTAAGTATAAATGAAAACAGACTTCAAGGTAAAAAGTATTAAATACCTAACTGTTACAGACTTCAATAATTTATTTTGAAGTGCGTGCCT
>DWQL01000526.1:0-14760 GCA_018231265.1 Noctuana haematospila | reverse complement strand
GTGTATTTGTCATTGTATGTGTCCATGGCACCCACGACACAGGGAATCCTAATGTGGGGCTGTGAGTGTGAAGCGTTTTATAGCTCTGTAAAAAGCACCCAAACCCGTCAAATCAAATCACCCACAAAGCTTAACTCAGTGAATTGATTATAGCGAAGTCACATTAATCATTCATCAGAAGCATAGAACTTGACAATGAGAATAATTCGCCAATAATCGTGCCTACCGATCTAGCGTGCCTAAACTAGTACATGCCAAACTGCCAATGATTAATTTGAAATGCATTTGACTACTAAATAAGTGTGATAGGATCCGCCGACCGGAGAAATATATATTGTATCTAAACATAAATTTGTAATTATTAAAAAACTTAATTGGTTATTACGACTTGTCGATCCAAATCTTAAATATGGGACTGACGACAAGATCGTCGCTCCATACGCTATAATGACCTTTATAGGTAGAATTTCGATTGCTGAAAAAGCAAAAACGTGTTGTACCTACTAATGAAAACTAAAATTATTCCGTAATGAAAGTTATAATTTGCACAATTAGTTTTTAACCGCGCTTAATGAGAACCCGCGCGCCAGGATGTTGCAATTGATACAAATAGCTTAAAATGGGTGAATGTTATATACATGTTACTAGCCTATGATTATACATGTTACTAGCCTAAAGATACAACTAAAGAGAAGACCAATATGAACAACAATATATTGGATACAGAGAAAAATTAGGTTCAATAATCCGAACCACAATGTAGACATACTCGTAGGTATGTATTTGCTTGCGTGAAGCTGTGTTTTTTCCTATTGATTGTCAGTGAACAGGCAAGAAAGATGATTTGGATCCTATGAACATTTGCTAATAATGCGTTATAAGGCAAAAAGTCGTCACTATCGACGTCAAAATAAATACTCTTTGAGTACAAAAAAATTTATAATTTCTTTATTCATTTAAACGCTATGAATGTAATGTCGACTAACAATGTACGGATGCTATTATGAGGTTTATTACACGCATTCTTACTCACCTACCTAATGGACACACATCACGCGATATTTTTATTATTCAACTTTACATTAATTCTTTAATTTTGTTTCCATGCATGTAGTAATATAATAATATTAAAATATTTCACATTGTCGTAAAATTCGTAAGTTTTAAAGTCAACGATTCATAAGCCATACTGGGCTTAAATAAGTGAATTCCCGATAGTATCTAATTAATATCAAAACAAAATCCTTTGCCTATGCAAAAAACTTGAATGGACTAGACGAATAAAATTACACTAAATTAGTACACTCATTTGTTCCTACAAACTTATTTGAGAAATTAGCATACTTAGGTACCTATGAGATTCAGAATACGCTTAGGCGAAGGATTGACGTTCAATAAACACTGTGATCTTTCAGTATTTACTTACTTTTAGTTATTGTAGTATTTACTGATCGTAACCTAGTAGGTACCTACATACCTGACGGGATAAATATTGAACGCTAAACTTATCCGTTCAATTCCGTTATTAATTTATAGCACCGAGGGACCACAGTATTTACGTATTGAGCATCTAGTCTTCGCTTTACGATAACCCTAACCCACGCCCGTACGAAAATTAGTTATTTATAAATGTCAAACATTTTCAGCGCGAATAAAATATAACCGAGTTATTGGTTTCAGTGAACTGTTTCCATACACCGAGCGGGGTGACCTTAACCCAGGCAGCGGAATAGCCGGAACGGCTGTAACTTACCAAAGCCCTATTATCAAAATAGGCTTCTATTCCGAGAAACGTTTCGCCGCGAGTGTATTAAGTTAGAAAGGGTATCAATTTTTTATAGCGACGAAAACTCAATGATACGAAATCGTCCGACGCTTCGGTATTTCGAGTCCTCCGTTTTACGGCCCATATAAAAAATCCTCGACAAATTCACCGACATCAAAGAAAGTGGGTATAAATCTCGCCCCGTAGGGTACAGTTTTTTAAACGGTCATACATTTAAAAAAGTCAATTACCGGGTTAGTGGCCAACCCGTGACGGATGTCGTCAAACCAGGGCCTCCGACCAGGTTTACCGACTGTTATCTATCGATAACAACCGGGACCGACGGCTTGACGTTCCCTCCGAAACACGGAAGCGCGCATGAAATAAGTCACTAGCGGTCACCCATCTGAGTACCGACCGCGCCCGAGGTTGTTAACAGTGAGATCGTTTGCGTTGGTAGCGCTTCAATCTATAATATCTGACAAAGATCCCACTCATCTTCGTACTTAGCTTATATCCGCCTCTCTACAATGTTAGTATCCCCGTGGGAGACTATTTCTCCGAAACAGTCCGTTTTACGTCCAGAATCAATCCATTCAGACTTAGACTCAAAGCCATTTTGCGTGCCAGTGAATCCTTCCGTATCATTAACGATGTTTCAGATTCGCTTTAAGCCTATTACTGTACAACACACTAGTGTAGAAGCCTTTAAAGGTGCGACCGGAAGTAAGTTCTGACATTGCAGTTATTTTTATTTACTTACTAGTCTATGCCTATGACTTCATCCGCGTGGACAACAAAATCGGGTCTAAAGAGAAATAGAAAAAGTGAGAAAATCCTGGAAAAACTAAAAAAAATTAGAGAAAAACGTAGCCTACGTTCAACCCAAGACCCTAAAGTATCTCTATATGAAATTTCATCACAATCGGTTCAGCGATTTGGCCGTGATGACGTCACAGATAGACAGACAGCCAGAGTTACTTTACAAGTAGTATGGATTTGTCGTTGTGTAGGTACTGTAAGTAGACGAGAACCACACAATTCGAAACTAATATGACAGGAACAATTATGTACGAGTATTATTATAGTAAGTTTCTATGTTAGTGGTGTAGATAACCCGTAATTACCAGCTCGGTCAGTGAACCCGGGATAGAGTATATCGCTTACACCATGACTCAATGCCGTTGGGATTTAAGACTTATTTTGTTTAATGGAATGTTTTGGTTTTCTATTTATTACGAGAAGAGATGACTAGGATCTTGTAGCAATAATTACACATAATTTACACCGAAAGGATGAATGTATATTTCAAATTAATGTAATTCATTTTTGGCCATGTTTTAAGCATAATATTGTATTCTTCCTGTATTTAGTTGGGTTTATAATTCATAATAATGAAATTTAATTATAATAATATATATTATAGTCCTAGTCCCATATAATTGTTATTTAAATGTACCACTGTAAAGCAAAGCAAAAAAATATTCCTGATTTGCATGGATTTATTCACAATTTAGATTTTTTCAGTATCAATGCAACACACCCTCCCCAGGATTCGACTGAGGGCTTCATTAGAACGTACACGTTACATAGTTTACGGTCCGTCCAGAGGGTCTAGAACGAGTTTTAACATTTTACTGTTAACTAGATTTGGTTTCGGTTTGCCCCATACATCTACTAGCAGCGCCCCTAGCGAGTGTGGGGAGAACTAAATGTAAACCGCTTTCATTGCTCGTTTTCTTATGGAAATTCAACTTTGTACTGTAAGAGATTGGCAATGTATGGCGTGATAGTTAGCTCGATCATGTTTTCTAAACTGTCATAACTCGTACTAAGCCCACTGTATCTAGTCCGTGACTAGAACATAGGTACCTACCTCTATTATTATTTAATGAGCCGCGATAGCATTACTGCGTTACACAACCGCCTTAGCCGGCTTCAGTGCTGGCGGTCATACTACACGTAGTATTATCTTGTTGGTATGTACCGCCGTTGTATTTATAGACTAACCTTCCGGCACTAATGCTGTCACCGTTTATGAATGAAAAAAAAATACAGCCAAACATAGAACCTCCTCCTTTTTGTAGTCGATAAAGATCAAGTCAAATAAGTTTATTTCCAGGTTAATGTGATACATTTTAATGGTTTTTAATATATTGAAGTATCTTATCCTAACAGGATAGGTATGAAAATGTCTAACATTTCAATTCAATTTCAATTAAGGGTTCTTTATAAACGAAATCATATTAATAACTTTTACTGTTTTATGAACTCAAGTCTACCTATTTGAGTGCTCATGAGTACTAGTCACCACTTAACATCAGGCCTGCCCGATCGTTTTAAAAAAACACCCGAAACATAGGAATGCACAAAGGGAGATTAAAACAAACAATAAATGAACATCAAAACCACACATGGCCCCCTTCTCCGAGACAGTTTTATTGACGCAGCTTTTACTTCGTTTAAAGAACAAAAGTGAATTGACAGAACAAATATCGTAAAATCTGTGGGTCTTTGCTCTCGACATGTACTCCTGGAACAGATACATGAAACAGCTGTTCCGAGCTGAAATGGAAATTTTAGGAGGAAATAAGAAAAGTCTTAACTTTGAACCGCTGTCTTGGGTAAACGGTAAACGCGGTAATACAACGCGATGCGATGCGACGCTAAAATATCAAATCGTTCAATGTATTTGTGCCCTAAGGTTCGTTACGAGCTTCTAACTTATACTCCACACACTAAGATTCCTTACGGATACCGTAAACTCCAAAGAGAGAGAGAGAGAGAGAGAGAGAAAGAGAGAGAGAGAGATTACTATAATCTATTTGTCTTTTTCTTCCGTGGTGGACACATGGATACACAAACACAATTACATTACCATCTAAACCGGCAACAGCAATCTAAATTTATCATTTAAACTTTTGATCCGCTGGGATTCGAACGTACGAAACGGAATCATTCTGAGTTTATTTCAGAATGTACTCTGAAATAAACTGAAAGGTTGATTCCCATTTTTTAAGATAATATTATGTTACGTGCCTTTAAATCGCCCACAGCTCATTTCACGCTTTTAAACTTCTCCAAAAAATTCCCTGTGCACTATAAACAAGCCGTGATGTTAAAATTTCTCGCCTTTCAAATTCTAAAATAATTCTCGGAAAGGTAATTAAACCGCTGAAGGCGTTACAAATTTTCTCTCCTTTCGATTTTCAAAATATTTCCCGGTAAAGTAAACGTTGAATGTTGTTATCTGGTTAATTGACTTTTTCCTTATTTCAATACCTTCCCTGCCCTTTTTATCATTCACGAATAACTTAACACAAAATGCTTGGATGGATATGAGTCATTTAGCGAATAGGTCTTGTGGTGTGACTCCTACTTTATAATGTATCTACATATATGACTGACCGGTTTTTATATAATAGGTAACTATGGCGATGAAAAATAATAATGATGTCAATTCAATTCCTTTACAAGAAAACGTGGTTTTATTTCTTCAACGAACACATTTAATATAAAATGTGCCAGCCGCAATAATTGGTCTTTTTAAGAAAGGCTCATTCGGCGAACAGATCTTTTTTAGGAGTAAGTCATTTTGCGAATAGGTCCAATGTCGACTAACCCCGATAAATAACCATAAAATGCATGTTATAAACTAAGATCCAATTGGATAAATATTATTTGTTTGTGTCTCAAACGTAAATATTTCACAAACACGATATAGTACCTGCCTACGCTTGAAAGCTTTGAAAGCAAAATATCCTTTCATCGTGTACACTTATACACAGGATTAAAAGGAGGCAATCCTTTTAGAATGTTGGTTGAAATGAAACAGGAATTCTGTGCGATTACATTTTTATATGTGAATCCACTTTTGAGTATTTCTTTTATATTGGGCATGGGAAAGAAAATAAAGATCTTGAAGAAAGAGAGGAAAATAGTACAGTAGCAGTCTGGGTTTCTTGTAAATAACTACTTACGTGTGTGCGTAAATACACACACATACAAAAACATAGGTACCTACGAGTAGGTAGGTGGTAGAGCTTACAGACTTCGCCCGGGGAGGTACCACCGCTGCCCTCATTACCCACCGTGAAACATGTCTTGTAGCAAGTATTTGTGTTTCGGTTCGGGAGGGTTGCTGCCGGAAACACCATATTGAAGCGAACATCTAAGTCTTCTTGACAACACTTTCACGTATAATCACAGGACTTCTCTTCTATTTGTGGTTGGCCATGGGTTGCAGTGACTACTTAACATCAGGTGGCCTGAATGCTCGTTTGCTACTCAAAAACAATAAAAAAATACCTAAGATACATAACATACAAAAGCATACCTAAGATACATAGAATACCCTTAAAAATTTTTTTGTTAGTAACCATAGAACCTACATTGCATATTATTGTGTGTAGATACCAATACGTAAGGAGATACTCAATATGACAAATAGTATCCAGTATCTTATGAAATTGCGTTGCATTTCCTTTTCATACACTCAGAATTTATACGTACGGTCAATACCCTTGTGCGAGAGGGCGATATATTTAGTCCCTGAAACTTCCGCAATTTTGATCTAAACAACGGAAAACCAACCTTATTACGAGACACGTAAGACTGGTTATGAGTGGGACAATATTGGCAGAGTGTTGGCATTCGGCAAGAATGGCTTCCTCTGCCGGTTTTAAACGTTTGTGTCAAAAGCGGTGATCACTTTTAAAGATAAACTCTCGAGATTTTGCTTATTATGACCACATTCTTATAATACAGTGTACCTACTAAAAATCATTTATAGGCGGGTAAAAGTACTGTAATTACTACTAATACCAACATTACGAGTTACAATTTAATGAACATTTTTCATTGTTTTTGAATTGGGTCGTTTTCGTCTTAAATTCACACTATAAAATATTGAACATAATAGAGAAGTTATTCCACGTATTCTGAATAATGTAGATGTATAAATATGCGATGGAAATTTTCGAAATTGCTAGGTTTGAGAACTACGATTTTACAGGCTTTCCGAATCCACCCGGTTCGAACGAGGGAATGCTACCTGTATACACGTACCTAGTAACTTGAATAATCTATATAGATACACTAAGTTTTTATTATACCTACTTATTCCCTAAAATTTATTGTTTTCTATCCACCCATGTTTCTCATTTACGTTTTCCAATAACAACGTCATATTGAACACAACTAAAACTAGAAACATAATATTATACATTATACAGACACGAGCCTTACGTTACGACGGTTATTGCTCTCCAAACGGCATCAACTTTTATTGAACTAGAGACGTAAGGAGCAACTTCTAGGGATAGGGATGCCACTAAAGACAATAGCAGTTAAAAAGCGAAAATAAATGAACATTCTGAGAAGAAAAATTCAGCTTTTCAAACAAAGATCACAATATAATTTTGTCTGAAAAACTAGTAATGTAGTGAAGTGTATCTTAATACTCTTTTCTACTATATAAACTTCACTGTTGTTGATAGTGATCAGGAGATCTCAAATTGAAATCAATATGTAATGTTAAAACGAAAAGCGAGACTAAGGTGCAAAAGCGCTTATTAACTTCATTAGATTGCTACATTTTACATAAATACCTAAGATAAAACATAAGTATATGTTATAGTATGTATACTATAGTATAGCTTATTTATTTTTTGATTTTGAAACGTGATTTTTACGACCTTTACGAATTACCACTCCGCCCATGAATGAAAACCGTACGAAAATCTGTTCAGTATTTTTTGGGTTTAACGCGTCCAGACAGCAACAGACGCGACGGGGGACTTTATTTTATACCTAATATGTATATAGATATTAAAATTACCAAACAACGAAATACTGTATTCAAAACCCTAGCCCAATATGACGCAAAGGGTTACGAAAGAAAATTGCTTTCAGTGTAACCTGTACGACGAGAGATCTTGAATAAAAATAATCTCGTTCAATGAATCGAAATATCAGAAAGGAAAACGAGGACAGCCATAACGGAAATAGATAGTTATATAGGTATAGGTATATGTGAAATTATCTAGAAACAATTATAAGCATAAAAATATTACAATAATATAAAGGTGCTAAATACAAATACGAAGGTAGTATAAAAATAGAAATATGAAAAGGATAACTGCATTCACTTCAATTTTATTGTACCTATATCTGTGGATTTAGCTATAAAATCATTCTCAGAATTTTCTACAACAGAACAAGATTTATTTAAAATTGGAGGTAGGTTCTTCACGAGCAGGTAAATGTAGAAATGCATACGACAGAGAATGGCAATCTACTCTCAAATCGAGTGTCGTACACATGCAACCGTTTAAAAGTCGACTCTTGGCAGTGATATTTGAAGTTAGGTGCCGACCAATCTCTGGAGATGGCAGGGCAGCTTTAGATTAAACTACTTTAAAACTGAAAGCAAAATATATATAAGAGTCCAGACAGACGTAAGAAAATGTATTAAGTGATATCAAAGTGATGTAAGGAAAACATAATAAAAATATATTTGAGAAGTATTCATAAAGAAATTAGTATGTCGGCATTATTGAGTCATTTAAATATTATAATATTTCATCAACACTGTGCTGTTTATATGATATTTATTAAAATATAGTTTCCAATCAATTTCAAAAAAAAAATGGCAGTATAATTCTTATTAGTAGATACATTCAATGGTAAACACTGAAGATAGAAACATAAAATTTGCCTAACTTGATCTATATAGATGGTTCACACTGTCACATTGTCGTGACATCGGCAGCCCACAAGTCACCTACGAAACATTTAATTGGCTGACGAGAATAAACATGAATGACAGGTATTAAATACACATGTCACGTGTTAGCTTATTGTACTAAAGATAGTATTTCTAACAATAACTGTGTAGTGCTAAAAACAAACAAGTCAGCTGAAAGTAAATTGACGTCACAGCCAAAAGCGCCTTTTATTTATATTTATAATTAGTATATTTGTATGATGTGACAAATAAGACATTTACGACACGTCTGGAAGACTTCTAGCGTCACGTTGACCGCATTGACGTCTGTGAAACGTCAAAAGTCGGCGACACGTCACTCGATATGCAATGGGTCGAGAGTTTCGTTTGCCCAACGGGTGTTACTTGGGCTTTGATCGCTAATATTATTTTATTTATAAACAGCACGTGCGATACTAAATGGAGTCTTCTCTATAATCATTATAAAAACACTGGCATTTGACGGAAGGTCAACAATATACACACACATACATACATTCAAGCGTCCAATTTACACCATAGATTTAAATCTATGCTCTACAAATTAAAAATTATACTACAGCAAAATAAAAGAAAGAGAAAAGCCTAATTTTTCCTATTTAAAATTTGTCTTATGTGCCGAAGATCATATGACAAAATCTAAAAGATTGTTAATCCAATGAACAACTGCTGAGATGTTTGGCACCCTACCTATACTAGTGGATGATAAATGGCCACAATTATTTACCAATATACGAATACGTATATACAAGTAGCTGTAGTAGGTAGCAGAACCGCGGAGTAACAAAACATAAATCGAGTCGGACGCGTGCGTGTGTGCCAACTATATAGTGACCAGGGTGGAAGAACTCCCTCACACCCCCCAGGAAAGAGAATAGGCGATCATAGAAGTGAAAGCCAATGAACTGTCAGAGCTCAATGAGAACTGGTCGCGATACTGGCAACATCGCCTGCCAAAGGGCGGACTAGGCAACACACCTAGTTTAATAACGCCCGAAGGAACCGAAGTTTGGCAACGCTACATTGTGTTGAATTTCTGTGGGCTTAAAATCTTCGTGTTACTAATGTTATAAGATAGGTGTAAGATGCGAACGGTATCGAATTATGTCCTAAGTCACACGTGAGTACAACGTAGGAATGACGAGGCTAGGCGTAGAAATAATATAAATGGTATATCATGGTGTATTATATACTTCAATTAATTATACTCGTACTTGCATTAAATGGTGCGTTTAAACGTTGGATTAAAATATTTTCTCGGTCTGGGTGTTTGTGAAAATGAGGAGATTCTATGTTCGTCTGAATGCATTTTTTTGTAGTTACATTATTTAGTACTCCAGAAATAAACACTACGGTAAGTGACGTTGATAACGTAATATATACTACATTGAATCTGGTGGCCATTTCCAAATTGAATAATCCAGCATCTATTACAGATTCATGAGTTCAATATCAAGAGACATTAAGAAAAGGGGAAAACGCAGTTCGTAAAATTCCTGTGATATTGTGAAATGACGTAGAATCGGCACTCATCAAAATTCATGAAAGTTCCACGGTTCACGCCCTACGACATGTAATTCCCAGATGAACGTTCCACTCGGAGGATCCAAATTCTAACGCAAAAATATTATCACACTCATTGCCAGAAATGTCGAAGGTTTTATCACCACACATTGTCTTCGATATCTACGAACACCTATGATTATGTTCAAGAGTATTGAATAAACTTTTATCAACCGAATACTGTTACAGATCTAAAATGGGTCGATGATTGATTTTGGAGCCGATAACGTTTAAATTGAACAAATTACCCATGTTAAAAGTCGAAAAGCTATAAATATTTAATATCAACGCTGTAATGTGTTTATAATGACGGTAATTACATTAGGTAAACGTACGGATAGTCGAAATTCAATTTGCTAAAAAAAACTGGCGTGTAAATGCCACTCGTAGATTTCAATGGAACGAAATCATAAAACAAGTGCTATGAGAGTAAAAAGATAAAACGTAAAGATGTTTAAGAGACGAATAACGGTAATGCTCGTACAACGAACTGTTTTCTCGAAACAAGCGCTTAAGATGAACTTATAAATAAATCAGTAGAGAAAACCCACAAAGCGCCCGTTGGTGAGTGCTCTGCTGGTAGTAAATATATTTCGTTTAGGTAACTAAGCTTCCGTTGTTTCACGAAAGAGGCTTGAGACTGGAGATAGGTCTGACACAATAATACAAATCCTAAAGTACAATCCGGTTTACATTCAAACTGATAAGTACCAATTTGTCGTTGAATGTAATTACGTGATATTGATAACTTCGAGCCGATATATCTACAGAAATTGGGTGATTGAAATCAGTTGATAAATGAAGCTCGTAACTCTTATTGGAGTGTACATTTTTCAAAGCTAATACCATACTACTTTTGGACGGTCTACGAAATTGCCCGGTGCGATAAAAGGGATCGCAATCACATTGTCGAAGGAGCCCTCGGCCTCGGTCCCAACGAAATGGCTTCCATTAGTGTTTCGTATTGTAATGTAATGCGAGCAAATGAGCGCTAGTTCAATTTGTTACACACATAACATGCGCTATACTGTTATGGAAACAATCTGCTAATTGCTTATTGCAGTCGAATTTAACACAATACTAGAGTGTTATTGCTCTGTTTCCAGTGCATAAAGTTATTATTAGCTATTGTGGGGCTAGGTCTTTGAAGCCGATACGCTTACGTTAATTGTGTACACAATGAGTGAGCAATGTCAAATTTGTTAAAACAAGAGTGTTTGTTTATACTTAATGGATACGCGCCATAAATATTATATTAGCAACGCTGATCTGTTATTAAAATGGGATAATAAAGTAATCTCTCGGCATATTCGTTCATGATTTTCCGGCAGTGACCTCGCAATAGCTCTCGATATCGTGAACCGTCTGTTTCGGACGCTCCCGACCTATTTCAGTCCGCCGGCCAGCGGAGCTACGCTTTAAAACAATGAAGCGAGTGCGCAAGAAAAGGAAAGGTATATTTCCAGGTTGTAAGACAGAGTGGGAGAGTGGGTCGCGAGCTTGGGCGAGCGTCACGCAGGGAGATCACATAGTACCCGCTGCGTTCTATTTCTGCACGTCGCAAAACATGTCTCGGAATTCGTTTCTATGTGTCTGGGAACCTCAGAAATCATGTGACTAATGACCCACGAGTTTAGAAGAGTATAAATTAACTCGTGTCACACAATAATTTAATTATACATTGTTGCCGGGTACCGCCTACGGGAGATAAAGTCGTGTCCGCCGTTCCCGCTTTCATAATTACGACACAATTGTAAAGCTGACGTGTTCCAGGTATATTAAAACTTCGGACATCCCTATTGAACGATGTGACATGACGCGTTATAATCAATTCGGGGTCATTACATTGAGTGACATCACTCGATTATATAACTTGTGATAAAACAATATCGTCTGCCAAATTTGGTGTATAAATCAATCAGTTTGTCAACAAAGCATTGTTACGTTGCTAGAACTACAACAAATACATCATCGGCGTAAGTATTATTAGTGATTCGTGAGTCGTGACATGTGACGACTAGTCGAAAATAGAGTAGAAGGTTCGCTGAGACACATGGACGATTTTCCAAGATGCTCCACAGCAATCACGAGATGTGAGTAGAGCGTGAAATTTACTACACTTCATATCTCGGTTGGTGTGTGCCTGTGTGGTATATAGGAGTAAAAATAGCTCAATTGTTTCGTGTAGTTTACTGTACTGACCGCATTAACCTGTAACAGCGGTAAATAAAATGATGTAGCACCTCAATAACGGGTTTGTATATCGTGTGTTGAGAACATTCGGTTGTTTGTTTTAGACGGGCCGGTCGTCCGTCTTCCGCTAGTCTTAAGGAGTCTTTACAACCCACGGAAGAGATAAGTATCTAGTCTAAAGGCCTATATAAATGAACATCATAATGCAATTCGATAGATTGTTGTGACGTGACAAAACATAACTTGTTTCTTATCGAGCAATAATTATAATCTGTGAAGTTGCCACGCTTGTTCCCGAATTAAAAAAGTATAAGTCTATTTCCTATCATCATTTCTCTCTTTGTCCCGTATTACACCGTGTCAAGTTTTACTTCCAATATATTAGTAAGTTTTGCCTGGAGATATATTAAGTCATTTAAAACAACTATTAAATAAGCGATTAATGAATTACGGAGTTTACAGATACGCGCAATTTTACTGCTTAAAATACTGTCCTTTTAAAATTTAATAACCTATAACTTGTATGCCTAACATAAAGAGGATGAAGCAGCAATACCAGCGAAGTGACATAATGATACGTGACAAAAATTTTCAGTGTTTCATTGCGCGATCGGCTGAACTTGTTCCAATGTGTTTTGCTTAGATACGACAAACCAATGATATAGTATCAAATATAGAAAAGAGATGCTCATCTCATAATTTCCTCATAGCCGGTATGTGTACAAGGTGCTCATGATTTATTTTAATCTCGCATTATTATGAGTGGGCACGGAATACCTGCGGGCGTTTAATCATAAACCGTTCGTACCTGGTTTGTTTCTGTTGCGCACGGTTTTACATACTAGGAGTTCCTTCGGTTTACAGTTTATTCCGTTCACTGAGGTATTGAACGTGTATAGCCCCGCTAGTAGTGTAGATCGCAAGCGATCACATTGTTAAGCAACGTCGGGCGCGGCCGGTACTCGGATGGGTGACCGCTAGAGGCAAATTTCATTCGCGTTTCCGTGCTTCGGAGGGCACGTTAAGCCGTCAGTCCGTTGTTATCGATAGATAACAGTCGTCGATAAAGTAGCAGGCCCTTTGGGCGGTTTAACAACATCTGACATGGGTTTGCCACTAACCCGTATCTCCACCAATCCGCATCGAATCCGCAAGGTAAAATAAAAATAGCAAATCAATAAAGACACAATGATGCTATTACGACCAACAATGGCAGTTATAAACATGCGGCGAATACAGCATAAGAAGATGCCGCAAGCCACAAAAAAACCAGTTAAATGCTGCGAAAGAACTATTTCAGGGTCCCTTAGAACTGAGTAATGCATTATAACAACATACTATCGTAGCCATTTATAAACTAAAGAACGGTAATAGTTGGATCCTTGTTACTGAGTCAGACCCCGAAGTAGGGGTGATGAGGGCACTGGGGGAGAAGTGACGTAATCGTGGAAATTGATTCGAGGGCGAAAATCGAGGCCGCAACAGAGTCGGCGCCGCGGCCGTCGATGAAGCATAAATTACTGAGTTATTTGTTAACTCTAGAGACCCTCTTACGCTTTGTACTGAACCAAGTGAGCCTTCTTACGAATTAGATGTAGAGAACAGCTTAGGGAAAGATATAAAAAACAAAAAACTTTCGCTATTTGTGCTACACGTAAAATGTAGAGTTGTAGATTTGTAGGTCAAAGTTCACGCTAATAGAATCCAATTAAGCGATAATGGAAGCGGTAACGAATTTCCGTTTTGAGTATCAAAAAGTAAAGATAAACTCATTTGTTGATGTAAATCATTGTTAATGATATTGAACGAATTACAAAAGTTAAAACAATAATTTTTGGCTGATGACTGGCGCAAAACTGTTAAACACCTCAATTTGCTTACGATGCTATTGACTTATTGAAGCGTGAGGTTTAATTAATTAGCAACTGAATAATTAAACTGTTCACGATAAAACAACCAATTTTGTTCAATTTGAGGACGACGATATTATTACGTACCTTGTTAAATTTGTAGATAGACAACTGTACGAGTATACGGTGATAAAACTCGATCATTCTACATTATGCAAATTAATTGAAACGAAGTATTAACAGCTGAAGTATTACACGAAACCATTTCAGGATAATTTTAAACAAGTTGTTAACATTTGAATTTTGACACAATTTGCTGACTGAAAAGGATCTATAGAAGGCTTATCCGGGGACATAATCTTATACAGTTCAGCTTAAAGTTGAAAATTATTTCTAACTAGCTGACCCGGCAAACTTCATATCGCCAAAAAATTAATAAAAAAAGCAAAATTAAAATACATTATATTTGTGTTAATAAATATATTTTGTAAGTTTCAAGCGAATCGGGTGAAATTAAAAAAAAAGTCCATACAATTTTTCGTCGTTAATCCCTACGGAACCCTAATAATTTCCGGGATAAAAAGTACCCTATATGTGAATCCGGTATATAGGTAATAAGTTCA
>DWQL01000525.1:0-14762 GCA_018231265.1 Noctuana haematospila | reverse complement strand
ACTGAATCTGATACTAAATAAATTTTGATTTTGTCTTTTTGCATGGTACACTCTCCTAATTTTTAAAGGTTTATTTTTTTGAAGATCAATAATTCTCTTTTTCAATATCATTACCGGCATTTATAAAATAAGACATGATCCTAGTCTTCGTTACTTTCCCGATCACTTTTTTCGGCTGATCGTTCTCAACGACAGGTATTGTGTCAATACTATGCTGCATCAATAATCCGCCTGCCTCTAAAATGGTGCGGTCGCGCGTAATCGTGATGATGTTGGGCATCCGACTCATGATCATAGCAACAGGCGTTTTTTCTGTATTTGGGTTACTAATTGCTGCTCGTAATAAGTCTTTTCGTGATAAGACACCATTTAATTCATCATTATCATCTTTTACATAGAGTGAACCGACATCATACATAAATAAATTAGTAACGGCATCATAAACCGTTGTACTTTGATGAATCAGAATAGGTGGGAGCATGATATCTTCGACTGTTTTTTTATACAGTTTTTCGTAGAGCAATGGTTCAATGGTTTGGCCTGTATAAAAATAGCCGACTTTTGGTCTTGCATCAAGCAAACCAGTCATTGTCAAAATAGCTAAATCGCTGCGCAAGGTTGCCCGACTTAACCCTAATGTTTTAGCGATACTATCACCGCTGATCGGTTCATTTTCCTTGACGATTTTGATGATCTCTAATTGTCTTGAGGTAAGTTTCATTTTATCGACCTACTTTCTAAATGTGACACACTATTTATTATATATTTCTTATAAAAATAAAGCAACACTAAAAAAAAGTTACACTAATTCTTGTTGACATCTAATGTGATACACAATATAATCATAATTAAGTTAATATGATACACTATTTAAAAAACAAGAAGGAGAGTTTGCTCGTGAACTATGTGATTGATTTTTCTGAAGGAAGTAAAGAACAAAGTGATTTATTAGGTGGTAAAGGGAGCAATTTAGCGGAGATGACAAAGCTGAAGCTGCCAGTACCAACAGGTTTTACAATCACAACAGAGGCCTGTTTGGATTACTTAAAACAGAAAGAACAGATGTCAGATGAACTAAATTTAGAAATTCGACAACACATTGAGAGTATGGAAAAAAGAACGAAGAAGCGCTTAGGTGATGCTGTTGATCCACTATTGGTTTCAGTTCGAAGTGGTTCAAAATTTTCAATGCCGGGTATGATGGATACGATCTTAAATCTTGGCTTGAATGACGAAACCGTTCTTGGCTTGACACAAAAAACTGGGGATGCTCGTTTTGCTTATGATTGTTATAGACGTCTTTTACAAATGTTTGGGGATGTTGTTTTCGGTATTGACAAAAATCGATTTGAAGAGCAGTTGGATTTTTATAAATCAAAGAAAGGTTACCAATCAGATACAGAGGTGAAAGCTGAAGATTGGCAGGAATTGGTAGCGATTTATAAAAACATTTTTCTTGAAGTAACGCATCAAGCTTTTCCTCAAGATCCCTATGAGCAGTTACAATTAGCGGTCGAGGCAGTCTTTCGTTCGTGGAATAATCGTCGAGCAATCACTTACCGCGGTTTGCACGATATTAGTGATTCTTTAGGAACCGCAGTTAATATTCAAGAAATGGTTTTTGGTAATTTTGGCTTGGATAGTGGAACAGGGGTAGCGTTCACTAGAAACCCGGCGACAGGTGAAAAGGGGATTTTTGGAGAATTTTTATTAAATGCTCAAGGAGAAGACGTTGTAGCAGGTATCCGAACACCGCAACCCATCAGTAAACTAGAATCATTGATGCCAGAAGTCTATCAAGAATTTTTAACGTTGAGTCATTTATTAGAGCGTCATTACAAAGATATGCAAGATATTGAATTTACGATTGAAAATCGTCAGCTGTATCTTTTACAAACTAGAAATGGAAAGAGAACCGCTAAATCAGCTTTCAAAGTGTGTATTCAGTTAGTTGAAGAGGGGATTATTTCTAAAGCGGAGGCAATTCAACGTATTAATCCAACGATGGTCACTCAATTACTCCATCCTGTATTTGAACCTGATCAGTTAAAGAATGCGGAAGTTTTTGCCACAGGATTACCGGCAAGTCCAGGGGCTGCGAGTGGAAACATCTACTTCACGGCAGAACGTGCAAAACAAGCAAGTGAACAGGGAGAAAAAGTTATTTTGATTCGACAAGAAACATCGCCAGAAGATATTGAGGGGATGGTAGTCAGTGAGGCAATCGTGACCTCTAGAGGCGGTATGACTTCTCATGCGGCGGTAGTGGCTCGCGGAATGGGTGTGTGTTGTGTTGCAGGTTGTGAAGAGATTTATGTAGATGAATTTTTAGAACAGGCCACAGCAGGAGGTGTTACCTTACATCAAGGAGACGTTATTTCTGTAAATGGGACAACAGGAACGATTTACAGAGGTGATATCCCTTATGTTGAAGGCGATGAGTGGCAACTGCTAGAAACAATCACAAACTGGGCCAAAGAAGAAGCGACTATTGGCGTCAAAGCCAATGCTGAAACACCTGCTGACATCAAAACTGCTTTGAAATTAGGGGCAGAAGGAATTGGTTTGGCACGGACAGAGCATATGTTTTTCGGTGAAGAGCGAATCTTTGAAATGCGTAAAATGATTCTTGCTGAAAGTGAGGGTGCTTTAATGGCACCTTTGAATCAGCTAAAAGAATTCCAAAAAGAAGATTTTAGAACAATGTATACGTTATTGAATGGAAAATCTTGTACGATTCGTTTACTGGATCCGCCTCTGCATGAGTTTTTACCGCAAACAGAAGCTGAAATAACCCATTTAGCGAATGCGACCCAACGAAATGTAGGGGAAATAAAGCACCGCATAGACGAGCTTCATGAACAAAATCCAATGCTAGGACATCGAGGCTGTCGTTTAGCTGTTACGACCCCTCAGATTTACGAAATGCAAGTAGCCGCCATTATAGAAAGCGCATTAGAGGTTGCTCAAAAAGAAAAAAGCCTCACGATCATACCAGAAATCATGATTCCTCTCATTGGTAGTCAAGAGGAAATGCGCTGGTTACGAGAGCGTTTAGATCAAACGATTCAAACTATTTTTTTAGAAAAAAATCAAGTGATTTCATATAAAATCGGGACAATGCTAGAGATTCCTAGAGCTTGTTTAACTGCTGAAAAAATCGCTGAAGTTGCTGACTTTTTCAGTTTTGGTACGAATGATTTAACTCAGTTGACTTATGGTTTTTCACGTGATGACTCGGGCAAATTTATTGGTGCTTATCAACAAAAACAATTGTTAAAAGAAGATCCATTTCAGCATATCGATGAAGAAGGAGTTGGGGCTTTGATGAAGATCGCGGTAGATAAAATCAAGCATTTTGATCCGACGATTAAAATCGGCGTGTGCGGTGAAGTTGGCGGCGATCCTCAATCGATTCGTTTTCTGAAAAAAATTGGTGTGGATTATATTTCATGCTCTCCTTATCGAGTTCCGGCAGCGATTTTAACGATTGCGCAAGAAAAATAAAATCAAACATTAGACTAGAATAAGAGGTTGGGATAGAAGCGTTTGACTCCGAGAAGTAAGAAGGAGTTGCTTCTGTTCCAACCTTTTTTAGGATTCTAAGTGCCTTTTTGTTTTATTAGTCTGCTTTTTTTCCGGCAAATGGTATAATTTAGTAGAAGTTATTTGGGAAAGAAGTGAAGTAGATGAATTTGCGCTGGAAATGGCTCGTTTCATTTGGGCTGCTTGTTTTATGTTTAATGTTGATTGGTCATTGGTTTATTAAACAGGAAAATGGCTTTTTTGTAGAACATTCGTCAAAAAAACAAGCGTTTACTAGTTCAGAATCAAAATGCAAAGAGACGATTAATCAATTGATCGAAGACGCTCATTTTCAAGGAACAGCGCTGATTATCCATCAAGGACAGATTTTTTATCAACAAAGTTACGGATATGCTGTTGCCCAAACCAAAGTTCCCAATAAAAATGATAGCCTTTATCCAATTGCTTCTTTGCAAAAAATCATTACGGGGTCACTTATTCTAGAATTAGTGAGAGAGGACCAACTTACATTGGAGACCACATTAGATCACTTCTATCCTGAAATCGATCTTAGCGAGACGATCACGATCCAACAGTTACTTAATCATAACTCTGGCATTTTGATGGAAGAAAAAGAGCCAGAACAACTTTTGACAGATCAAGATCGCCAATTGAGAAATGCGTTGAATACCTTATCTACAACATCGAATAAGGAATTTTTGTATACAAATGGAAATTACACTTTATTGGCAGGAATTATTTCTAAACTTACTGGACAAACCTATGAAGAGGTTGTCCAAAAAAGAGTGATCAATAAATTAGCATTGAGACACACTTATTTTTGGGACCAAGTACCCAAAGATGAACCACTACCAAAGCCCTATTTTTATATGGGACAGGACTATCAGGCTGATCCATTTCCAGCAAGTGAGAAACTTTTTTCAAGTTTGTTAGGAGCTGGGAATTTATATATGTCAACGGAAGATTTCTGGGTGTTTATTCAAAGTTTGGCTAATGGTCAACTTTTTGAGCAAAAGGAATACGCGCAACTTGCAAGTGTTGAGCAAAATGGATACCAAGCTGGGCTATTTTATTTTGATGATTTAAAATACTCTGAAGGGAATTTAGGTGGGTATGATACCGTGATATATGGCGATCAAAAAAATCAAAATCTGGCAATTCTTTTTGCAAATCAACCAGCATATAATGGGATGAACGAATTAAGTGAAACAATATACCAGACGCTATTGGACTTTAGCTAAACAAGCTTGTCACAGTTACTGTAAAATATTGTGAAAATCATGAAAAATAGATAGGAAGTTTTTCATTTTTGTGCTATTATTTTTAATAAATCAATCGAAGAAGGTGAAGAGATGCCACTATTATTTGGAACAGCAACATTTAATGAACAAGATCATTTAACGATCGGAGGCTGTGACGTTGTAGGTCTAACCGAGAAATACGGAACCCCTTTATTTGTTTATGACGTTGCGCATATCCGAGAGCGTGCTCGAGGATTTAAACAAACATTCAACTCTTTAGGAGTAAGAAATAAGGTTATCTATGCAAGCAAGGCATTTTGTTGTTTAGCTATGTATCAGCTTTTAGAAGAGGAAGAACTTGGCTGCGATGTTGTTTCTGCTGGAGAAATCTATACAGCGATCAAAGGCGGTATGTCCCCTGAAAATATTGAGTTTCATGGTAATAATAAGACGAAAGAAGAATTGTTATACGCTGTAGAGCAAGGTGTAGGAACGATCATTATTGATAATTTTTACGAAATCGACTTATTGAGTACCATTTTGAAAGAAACTGGGAAGCAGCAAAATGTGATGTTCCGAATCACACCAGGTGTTGATGCAGAAACCCATGAGTACATTTTAACCGGGCAAGTAGATTCAAAATTTGGGTTCGATGTCAACAGTGGTCAAGCGACAGAGGCGTTAGTAAAAATCTTAGCGGATGAGCATTTGATTTTAAAAGGTGCCCACTGTCATATTGGTTCACAGATTTTTTCAGCTGAAGGCTTTTTAGCTGCTGTAGAAAAAATGATGCTAATTTTAAATCAATGGAAGCAAAAATTTGATTATACTGTAGAGATTTTAAATATGGGTGGCGGTTTTGGTGTGCAATATACTGAAGCAGATGATCCATTAGAACCAGAAGCGTTTGTCAAAGCGATTGTGAATGCAGTAAAAGGGCAATGTGAATTATTGAATTACTCATTTCCAGAAATCTGGATTGAACCAGGCCGTAGTATTATTGCCGAAGCAGGTACAACGGTTTACACAGTTGGTTCGCAAAAAGTGATTCCTGATGTACGTCATTATGTGTCAGTTGATGGCGGAATGGGAGATAATATTCGTCCTGCTTTATACGATGCGCTTTATGATGGTTTTTTAGCCAATCGAATTAGTACAGAAACACCAGAAACGGTAAGAGTGGTTGGGAAATATTGTGAGTCCGGTGATATCTTGATCAAAGAAATCGAATTACCGCCGATGGCAGCCGAAGATTTATTTGCTATGACTAGCACAGGTGCCTATGGTTATTCAATGGCAAACAATTATAACCGTAATTTAAAGCCAGCTGTTATTTTTGTTGAAAATGGACAGGACAAGTTGGTTATTCGCCGCGAAACATACGAAGATTTAATTTCTCTGGATTGTGAATAGAAAAATGGTTGGGGCGCAAGAGGTTACTTTTGTTTCTACCATTTATTAAGATTGCAGGCGGCTGGGTTGTAACTCGCAGAGTTATGGCCCAGTCTTTTTTGTATTTGAGTGCATTCGTACTTTTTTTCTGAAATAAGAGTATAATGAGAGTAGATAAAAAATTTGTTAGAATTGAGGTGTCGTGTTTGAAGTGGGTTCTGTTCGTTTTGGTTATTATAGTGATTTTGGTTATTGTAATTTCGGTCTATGCGGCTAATTTTTTCTTGAATGTCGCACTTTTTAGAAACAATAAATGGTATGACGAGACAGGTCATAAAATGATGAATCCAGATAATTTTAATAAAGGGAAGTCACAGTATGATCTGATCGAGGAGCAACAAATTCAACAAGGTGATGCGTTTTGGCAATTAGCATTTGCGCAAGATCATTGGCTTAAAACAGGAAGAGAAAAATTATATAGTCGTTTGATCATCCCGCATCCTGAAAGTAAAAAATGGGTAATTTGTGTTCATGGCTATCGCTCGTTTGGCAAGCGTGATATGGCATTTGTCGCTTCAAAATTTTCTGAACAAGGATACAATATCCTCGTGCCTGATTTGAAGGCGCATGGAAAAAGTACTGGAAATGTGATTGGAATGGGCTGGCTGGATCGTTTGGATTTATTAAAATGGATCCAAGAAGTCCTCGTGATTGAACCCGCAGCAGAAATTATTTTGTTTGGCGGTTCAATGGGCGCAGCGACGGTGATGATGACAAGTGGAGAAAACTTACCGGAAAACATTAAAGGATTTGTTGTAGATTGCGGTTATTCCTCTGTTTACAATGAATTTGGGGCTATGCTGCGTTCAGCATTTAAGTTGCCAGCCTTTCCGATTTTGACGATTGCGAATGCTTTAGCTAAAAAGAAAGTGGGCTATTCGTTGAAAGATGCGTCTTCAGTTCGTCAATTAGAAAAAAATGAGTTGCCAACTTTATTCATCCATGGGACAGGGGACAAATTTGTGCCGCACCAAATGCTATACGAAAATATGGAAGCGACGAATGGTGTTAAAGAAAGTTTGATTGTTGAAAAAGCCCCGCATTTGTCTTCATTTATTTATGAACCAGAACATTATTTTGAGACTGTTTTTGAATTCATTCATCGCTATTGTTAGGAAGGGGAAATTGTATGGACGCAAAAAATAAACAACAGAAATTAAGCTTGGGAATTTTATTGATTTTAATTGCTGCAGCATTCAGTAGTTTAGGTCAGCTAGCTTGGAAATTTGGGGCAGATGGCACAGGCAGTTATGCTATTTTACTTTATCTTATTGGGTTTATAGCGGCAGGAGCTGGGATGTTTTTCATGATGGCAGCTTTTCGTTATGGGGAAGTGTCGATTTTACAACCAATGATGAGTTTGGGTTTTGCATTATCGATTGTTTTGGGGGCATTGTTTTTAGATGAAAGTATTACTTGGTATAAGTTAATAGGAACAGGCTTCATTATTGCAGGTTCGATTCTTTTGGGGATTGAAGGAAATGAGGAAAGCGTATGATCAATTATGCTGAGATCTTAACGATCCTGATTATTACGACTTTTTCGGGCAGTGCAGGAGCATTGGCTTTGAAAAAAGGAATGAATGATCTACCTCAACTAACCTTAAAACGAGTCGTGACGAATGGTTGGATTTACTTAGGTTCCTTTTTATATATTTTAAGTGCTGTAACGAATATCACATTATTAAAATTTTTGGACTATTCGATTGCCTTTCCTATGACATCTTTGACTTATGTTTGGACAGTTATTATCAGTTATTTTATTTTTAAGGAAAAGCTGACTTTTCGCAAAGTACTAGCCGTTATTTTGATCATCGTTGGTGTGTTTATTATTAGTCAGTAAGAGCTGTTTGGTGGTAAGCTAAACCATTTAGTTGTGAGATGAAACTATAAACAACAGGAGGTGTTACTATGTCTACTAAAAGCAAAGGAATCGATAAAATCAAATTACTACAGGCGGTAACAACGATCGTGACAGGAATCATTATGTTGAATGCAGTTTTGAAAGCAGCCAAAAAATAAAAAGATATATGGAAAGCTTTACTGTGATTGTTCTTTGAAGAGCAATTGCAGTAAAGCTTTTTTTCGTAATAAAGTTGGGAGAATATTGAAGGTTTGTCTTAGCTAGAATCTTATATACTTAAAAAAATAGTGAAGATAAAGGAGGGGAAATAATGAGTAAAAAACTTAGGATGGCACTATTTTTTGTTGTGATGGTGGTGCTATTGTCAGGATGCGTGATTGTGCGAATGTAGGGAGGGAAAAGATGAAAAAAATGTTGGTGCTATCGGTTTTGCTCTTATTTCTATTATCAGGTTGCAAGATTGAAAATAAAAGTCTTCAAAGTGCTCGAGATGATAATTACGGAGTGAATCAAGGTAGCAATTATAGCTGCGAAAGTAGCGGTGATGCTCAAACTATCGGGACTTCATTGGCAAGAACGGGTAATGGCGACGATGTAATTACTAATTTAGCTTTTAAAAAAGGACCTGTAGTCATTACGCTAACTTATAATGGAACGGCAAAATTCACCGTTAAATTATTGGATAGTGATGGAGAAATCATAGCAATATTGGTTGATAGAACTGGCAGTTACACAGGGAAGGTGGTTGTTCAAATTCCTAAGGATGCTGATAACTATATCGTATCAGTTATTTCAGAAGGAGCGTGGCAAGTAGCAACTACAAAAGCAGATGAGAAGGGGGATAATTAGCATAAAAGCTTTCAGATTACTATCACAATGATAGCAACCTGAAAGCTTTCTAACTGTTCGTAATCAAAATAGTAAATAAAAAACTAGCGAATACCCAAAGCAATCCGAGCGTAACGAGACATTTTATCCGTTGTCCAAGCTGGATACCAGACCAGTTTTACTTCTGGATTTTTTACTTCTGGGATTTCTTTCAGCGCTTCATGGATTTGATCCGTTAAAATGTCAGCTAGTGGGCAACCCATAGTTGTTAGTGTCATTTTGATAACCGTATCACCATTTTGCGCGAAGTCTACTTCATAAATCAATCCTAAATTCACAATATCGATTCCAAGCTCAGGGTCAATTACTGTCTCCAGAGCAGTTAGAATCTCTTCTTTGATATCTTCAATCTCTTCAGCAGACCATTCTTGATTTGTTTCAGTCATTGTATCTACTCCTTTATAGTTCGTTCTTCCCATATAATACCTTTTTTTAAATGCTTTGTAAATGAGAATCTTTTTCAATTAAATGCGATTAGCACACGAATTACTCAGTGAAAAGAAAGCCAGAACTAAAATTGCAAAGTAAAGAGCATCAACTCGTTTTCAGTAGCATTTATAATGTTATGTTGAGTGAACGCTTCTAAAAATATTGCGTCTCCTTCGTGTAAGATAAGCACTTCATCTTGAAGTTCGATCGTTGCTTCACCTTTGATCACGTAATTGATTTCACAAAGATTATGAGCAATTTTTCTTCCGCTAGAAGAGGACTGTGCATCAATATAAATTTTTGAAATCACCATGTTGTTCGTATGTACGGGTAAATTAAACAAGGTATCATAATATGTAGAATTTGTTTGCCAAGGGTTGTAAATCGTACCTGAAGAGTTGCGAATAACTTTATAGCCATGAGCTGATGTTTCTTCGTCTTGGATAACTTGAGGAGCTTCATTTGCTAAAAGAGAAGCTACCGTGACATCAAGTGCATCGGCAATTTTTCGTAAAGCTTCTAGAGAGGGGCGATTAGTGCCACGTTCGATTTGCGATAAGAAGCTTGCAGAATAACCTGTTTTCTCACCAAGTTCTGTTAAAGTAATCTTTTTTTCTTTTCTTAAACTCTTAATTTTTCTAAATTCCATCTACAGCCGTCCTTTGTCTAAATTCCTTTTTTCATTCATATTATCTCGAATTCGTTACAAAATTACAAGCACTTGAATTTTAATGAATAAAAACACATCATAATCTCATTATTATGTTGACATTTTCATATACTAAACTTAAAATTGTAACCAATAATTCAAATTTAACAATCAAATTTAATTCAAAATTAAAAAAAGAGAGGTTATTAGTTCTTGTAGCATGATTTAATTTCAAAATGAAAAGAGTAGAAGATGCACTGAAAATGAGTAAAAAATTAAAAGAAATACTATTGGGGGAAATAAATTGAAAATAACAAAAATTAATGTAGCACCCAAAGCTGTAAAACTAAAAGAGCCAATCACCATTTCATTGGGAACGATCGAACACTCGATGAGTGCAATTGTTGAAATTGAAACAGACGAAGGCACTATTGGTTACGGTGAAGGCTCTCCTGGGATTCTGATCACGGGTGAGACCTTGAAGGGGACAACTGAATGTATTCAATTATTTGAAAGACAATTGCTAGGTGTGGATCCATTAGATTTGGAGAAAGTTCACAGCATTATGAATTCTGTTGCGGCACAAGCTCCCTCAGCCAAAACAGCGATCGATATTGCATGTTATGATTTGTTTGGGAAAAAGGCTAACCTTCCAGTGTATAAACTTCTAGGCGGTTTTGCTTCTTCTGTTCAAACAGATATGACGATTGGGATCGATACACCTGAAATAATGGCTGAAAAAGCAAAATTAGCTATTTCACAGGGATTTGATACGTTAAAAATAAAAGTTGGGACAGGGTTTGTATCCGATATTGCCAGAATCAAAACTATCAGGGAAGTAGTTGGCAGTCAAATCAAAATACGATTAGATGCCAATCAAGGTTGGAACCCTAAAGAAGCTGTAAATACAATCAATCATTTAGCCCAATTTGATATTGAGTTAGTTGAACAACCGGTCGCTTATCATGATATCGAAGGGTTGACGTTTGTTACAAATCACGTGATGACGCCGATCATGTCAGATGAAAGCTGTTTTAATTCTAAAGACGCCTTGCGTTTGATCAAAGCACGTGCAGTCGATTTTGTGAATATCAAGCTAATGAAATGCGGAGGAATCCATGAAGCATTGAAAATCAATAGCATTTGTGAAGCGGCAGGCATTGAGTGTATGATTGGATGTATGGTAGAAGAAACGAATATCGGAGTGACAGCGGCCGCTCATTTAGCTGCTGCAACTAAAAATATTACCAGAGCTGATTTAGATGCAACGTTCGGGTTGAATGAAGTGGCAATTCCCGGAGGCGTTGGTTTGGAAGCGACTAGTTTGATTTCATTATCAAACAAAGCTGGCTTAGGTTTGAGCAAATAAGAAAGGTGAGTGCCAAATGTATTATGATCTAAAATATATGAGTGTACCGTTACCAGAAGATGTCATTAAATTGAAAAATTATGGTGATTTTGATGGTGCAGGAAAGTTGATAGCCTATCTATTAACGAGTGAATTACCTGAGTCGCTTAGAAAACGCTTGGAGATTGAACAAGACATCATCCGTATTGTTGGCATTGATGAATATCCATTTGACTTTACAGAAGCAACCAACATGATGAAAGAAACGTTTCAGGCATACGACGAGCAAGAACTGACTCAATTAAAAGAAACTGGAAAAGTAGATTGGCTTTATATCAATGGAAAAGTCCATTTTCAGCGTCGCTTTTTAATGAATTTAATCAAGACACAGGCTGATTATGAAGCGAGATTGATTGTTAAAGAAGATAACGAAGTTGATCGTTTACGCAAGCAAGAGCTGACAGAAAATGTTCAGTGGATGAAAACAAAAGCCAGCAGAAAAGTCAAAATCCATTTAAAAACTAGCATTCAGGTAAAAAAAGAATACGAACGTCCAGGTGAAAAGGTGAAAGTTTATCTACCGTTACCAAAAGAATGTAAACAAACGTCAGACATTCAAATCTTGAAAACGACACCTGAAGCAACTTTTATTGCACCAGAACATGAAGCACAGCGAACAGTCTATTTTGAGACGATTCTTGAAGAAGGTCAAATTTTTTCAGTTGAATACAGTTATATCAGCCAAGTTGATTATGTCGAATTAGATCCAGAAAAAGCTACTGAGGTGCAGCCGGAATTTGAACTAAATGAACAATTGCCTCATATTCGATTTACACCCTATCTGGAGCAACTGTTAGCTGAAATTTTAGCAGGTGAAACAAACCCAATTAAAAAGGCTCGCAAAATCTATAATTTTATTACAACCAAAGTCAATTACTCTTTTATGCGAGAATATTTTACGATCGAGAATATCTCAGAGTATGCTGCAGTCAATTTAAAAGGGGATTGCGGCGTTCAAGCCATTTTGTTCATTACGTTATGTCGAATGGCTAAAATCCCGGCAAAATGGCAGTCAGGGCTATATGTGTCACAATACTATACAGGTTGTCACGATTGGACGCAATTTTATGTGGCACCATATGGTTGGGTTTTTGCTGATCTATCATTTGGTGGCGGCGCGCGTAGAAACGGCGATTTAGAGCGTTGGAATTATTACTTTGGTAATCTGGATATATTTAGAATGCCGGCCAATAGTGAGATTCAAATGGATTTTAATCCACCAAAACAGTTTTTACGAGCAGATCCAATTGATAATCAGCGGGGAGAATTTGAATATCAAAACCAAGGTCTTCCTTACGCCTACTTAGAGGTGAAACAAGAACTTGTTTCAATGGAAGAACTTGTGTAATAAATAAAAAAGAGAAGGAAATGGTGGAACGTATGAAAAAAGGGTTAAAACAAGGGGTCACGTTGTTGACAACACTATTACTGCTATCAGCTTGTGGGGGAAATTCAAGTAATAAATCAGCAGATAGTACAGAGGATAAAGTTGCAACAGGGCAGAAATCAGCGAAAGTCCTAAATTTGATGGAAGCATCGGAAGTAGGATCAATGGATACGATTTTTACGCAAGATGAGCCAAGTGTCAATGCTCAGTCAAATGTTTTTGAAGGATTATATCAATTAGATGAAAAAGACAATGTGATTCCAGCTGTTGCCAAAGAAATGCCGGAAATTTCTGAGGATGGTAAAACCTATAAAATCAAGTTAAGAGAAGATGCAAAATGGTCAAATGGTGATAAAGTAACAGCGAACGATTTTGTGTTTGCATGGAAGAAGATGGCGGATCCTAAAAATCAAGCCAATTACTTCTTCTTGATGGATGGGACGATTCTAAACGGGACAGAGATCGTAAACGAAGAAAAATCAGCAGATGAACTAGGGGTAAAAGCAATAGATGACTATACACTAGAAATCAAAATGGCAAAACCTGTCACGTATTTCACCTCATTACTAGCATTTTCACCTTTCTTCCCACAAAATGAAAAATTTGTGACTGAAAAAGGCAAAGAATATGGGACTTCCAGCGAGAATATCGTCTCAAACGGGCCATTCTTAATGGAAAATTGGGACCAAGCGTCAATGTCATGGGATTTAGTTGCGAATCCAGAATATTATGATGCAGATAAAGTAAAATCAGAAAAAATTCATTTTGAGGTTTTAAAAGAAACAAACACAGTTTTCAACCTTTATGAATCTGGTGAATTGGATGTAGCGATTTTGACAGGAGACTTTGCCAAACAAAATAAAGACAATCCTGATTATGAAGCAATTCAACGTTCAAAAGTCTATTCATTAAGAATGAACCAAAAGAGAAATGATAAACCATCGATTTTCGCAAATGAAAATGTCCGAAAAGCAGTCGCCTATGCCCTTGACAAGAAAAGCTTAGTGGAAAATATCTTAGCAGATGGTTCAAAAGACATTTATGGATACATTCCTAAAGACTTTGTTGCTAATCCTGAAACAGGAGAAGATTTCCGAAAAGAAGCCGGCGATTTAGTAAAAACAGACGAAAAATTAGCCAATGAATACCTAGAAAAAGCGAAAAAAGAATTAAATGGTGATGTAACCATCGAATTACTTTCTAAAGATGGTGATGGTGATAAGAAAGTAGCAGAATTTATTCAAGGACAATTAGAAAAAACGTTACCTGGTCTAAAAATCAATGTTAAAACAGTTCCTCTTAACAATTCCATCGAACTTATGAAAAAAGGGGACTATGAGCTATCTGTCAGCATGTGGGGGCCAGATTATCAAGATCCAATGACCTTCTTAGAAAGCTCAGTCAGCACGAAAAATAAAACAAGCTATCGTAGTGAAAAATATGATCAATTGATTGATGACGCATCAAATAAATACGCTAATGAACCTGAAAAACGTTGGGAAGCGTTGATTGCCGCTGAAAAAGTGTTGATCGAAGAAGACGTTGCTTTGATTCCTTTATATCAACAAGCCAGAGGGCAGCTTGTTCGTCCAGGTGTTGAAGGAATTGAGTATCATAATTTTGGTGCAACGAGCACATACAAAAATGCTTACATCAAAGAATAAATGAGACGAGCTCTAAAACTTGACTAAAAAAATAGAAATCTTCCAATAGAAACACTTGACCTCAAACAAATTTGCTTGTATTATACTACTTGGGCACCTTTAAGAAGGTCAGAAGTTTACAACGAATTCCAGCTCCCTATTCATTTTGAATAGGGAGCTTTTGTTTTTTATGGCTAGTAAAAAACAAAGGGATATTGTTTACTCATCTCTACAAATCTATTTTGAGAAAGGGTTT